>JAKWJA010002031.1:0-12583 GCA_027704765.1 Solanum habrochaites | reverse complement strand
TCAGGCTCACGAATTTTCGACTTGGCGGGTGTTTTGTGAATGACATACCTGTCTTAGACTTCAACGCCACGGGTCGGACCATGTTGGGCCCTTGCATGACATCACCGCCCTAATACAGCCAATCAAACAGTCCCTCGGACGATACAAGCGTGGCATGCAAACATTCACTGCACCGCTTGGGCCACAGCATAAACGCTCGACGCTCAATACGTCCGGGTGAAGGACCGCACGCCCCCTTGGACAAACCACACATGGCTCGGACGCCTCCGATCGTGGAAGCCATCATATCGCTTTTAAAGGCAGCACACACGGGCGAACGAACGTGGGCGTGGAAGGAATCACCGCCTTAGATAGAACACATGGCTTAGAACCGACGTAGGGCGGACATGCCATAACCACGCCTTCTGGACAGCACACGCAGTCGATCCGGACTACGTCAGGCGTGACCATAACATCAACGACGTTGGACAGCACCCACCGGGGTCGAACGACGGAGGGCGGGCTGCAATCATCGCCTCATTGGTTAGCACACTCGCTTTGGTGGAACGACGTTGGGCGTGGCATGACATCACCACCCTTGGACAGCACACACGGAAACATCGGGCGTGGCTTGACATCACCGCCCTTGGGCAGCACACACGGTCGGACTTCGTTGGGCGTGGCATGACATCACCGCCTTTGGACAGCACACACGGTCAAACAACGTCGGGCCTGACATGCCATCACCGCCTTTGGACAGCACACACGGTCGAACTACGTAAGGCGTGGCATGACATAACCGCCTTTTGACCGCACACACGGTCGAACGACGTCAGGCATTGCATTTCATCATCACCGCCTTTGGACAGCACACACGGTCGAACGACGTTGGCCGTGGAATGCCATCATAGCCTTTGGACGGCAAACACGGTCTAACGACATCGGGCGTGGCATGACATCACCGCCCTTGGACAGCACACACGGTCGGCTACATCGGGCGTGGCTTGACATCACCGCCCTTGGACTGCACGCACGGTTGGACGACGTTGGGCGTGGCATGCCATCACCGCCTTTGGGCAGCACACACGGTCGGCAACGTCAGGCGTGGCATGACATCACCGCCCTTGAACAGTGCACACGGTCGGCAACGTCAGGCGTGGCATGACATCACCGCTCTTGGACTGCACGCACGGTCGAACGACGTCGGGCGTGGCTTGACATCACTGCCCTTGGACAGCACACATGATCGGCAACGTCGGGCGTGGCATGACATCATCGCCCTTGGGCAGCACACACGGTCGGACTACGTCGGGCGTGGCATGACATCAACGCCTTTGGACAACACACACGGTCGAACGACGTCAGGCGTGACATTCCATCATCGCCTTTGGGCAGCACACACGGTCGAACGACGTTGGGCGTGGCATGACATCACCGCCCTTGGACAACACACACGGTCGACAACGTCGGGCGTGGCTTTAAATCACCGCCCTTGGACTGCACGCACGGTCAGATGACGTCGGGAGTGGCATGACATCACCGCCTTTGGACAGCACACACGGTCGAACGACGTCGAGCGTGACATGCCATCACCACCTTTGGACAGCACACACGGTCGGACTACGTTGGGCGTGGCATGACATCACCGCCCTTGGACAGCACGCACGGTCGGACTACGTTGGGCGTGGCATGCTTTCATCACCTTTGGGCAGCACACACGGTCGAACAACGTCGGGCATGGCATTCCATCATCGACTTTGGGCAGCACACACCAAAACAATCCAAATGGTCGAACCGATGTTGGGGCGTCTGGCATGAAATCGTCGTCCTTGGGAAAGGCACACACGGTCACACTATGCGGGAGTCGGCATGCCTATCATTCGCCAGTTGGCAGCACACACGGTCGAAACGACGTTGGGCGTGGCATTAATCACCGCCTTGTTCAGCACACTACGGTCGGTAACGTCCGGGCTTGGCATTGACATCACCGCCCTTGGAAAGCACACAACGGTCGGCACGTAGGGCGTGGCATGACATACACAACCATGGACACTACACAAGGTAAGGATACGTAGGGCGTGCATTCCATCATCGCCTGTGGGCAAGCACACACGGTCAACTACGTGGGGTGGGCATGACATCACTTCCTTTGCGACAGAACACACGGTCGATACGACGTCGGGACATGGATGACATCATGCCTTTTGGGAGACAAATACATTGTTTTTTTTTTCCTGTCACCCTGCTGTTTCTCTTTTTCGAATTTTTTCCGAATGTCTGTTGTGTGTATGTGTGGTGCAGTTTCCATTCCATTATAGCCCCCCTTGTCGCACAGTTTCAATTCAATTTTTATTTTTGTGTCTCTTTAGAAGACGTCAGGCTTTGGACCCCCCTTTCGCCCCCTCATGATGATCCCCCCCTGTGGAACCATTTTTTGCCACACCAAACGGTTGAACGACGTTATGGCGTGGACATGGCCATCATCAACCTTTGGACAAAACACAACGTCGAATGAGTCGGCATGCATGACATCTTGTATGTCTTTGGCAGCACAACGGTCGAAAGGGGCGGGTGTGGCATTGCCCATAATAGCCCTTGGGCAGAAAAAGAAGTTCTGAACGATGTAACGCAGACATGTCCATCAACGCATTCGGACGGGCCACAATATTAAGGTTTCGATCGACGTCAGGAGGGCTTGTCCCAGTCAAAGCCCTTGGACTGATTCCGCACGGTTGGACGATGTTGGGCATGGAATTGACATCACCGCCCTTGGACAAAACAACCCCGGTCGGCAACGTCAGGGTGGTATGACATCACGCCCTGGACTGCACGCACGGTTGGACGCGTTGGGCTTGTGAAATGATATCACCCCCTCTGACAGCGCACTACGTCTGGCAACGTAGGGGGCATGCAAATCCCGCCTTTGGGCAGACCACACGTCGGCAATGTCGGGCGTTCGCATGGACATCACCGCCATTGGATAGCAGCAACCGGTTGGACAAGTCGGCGTGCATGGACATACGCCCTTTAAGCCCACCGGTCGGACACCAACGTCAGGGAGTGGCCTGACATCCCTATTGGGAGCACCACCACGGTCAGAATAGCTCGGGCGTGGCCACAGAAATCACCGCATTGAGAAAGCACAATGGGTCGAACGACAGTCGGGAGTGCATACATTATTTCCATTGGGTAGCACACACAATCGAACGACGTGGGCGTGGAATTGACATCACCGACATTGGACAGCACACAACGGTGGGACAACGTCGGCGTGGAAGCTTATATCACCTTTGGGCAGCACAAACGGTCGAACGATCATGGCGAGTGGCATGACATCAACACCTTTGGACAACACACCATGATCAGGTTAACGGCGGGCTTGCGCAGGACATCACCGCCCTTGGGACAGCACACACGGGTGCAAACGTAGGAGTGTATGAATAACCGCCCTGGACTGCACGCACAGTTGGACGACGTTGGGCATGACATGATATCACCGCCCTCGGACAGCGCACACGGTCGGCAACGTCGGGCGTGGCATGCCATCACCGCCTTTGGGCAGCACACACGGTCGGCAATGTCGGGCGTCGCATGACATCACCGCCCTTGGATAGCGCACACGGTCGGCAACGTCGGGCGTGGCCTGACATCACCGCCCTTGGACTCCACACACGGTCGATCGACGTCGGCCGTGGCTTGACCTCACAGCCCTTGGACTGCACGAACGGTCGGACTACGTGGGGCGTGGCATGACATCACCGCCCTTGGACAACACACACGGTCGGACTACGTTAGGCGTGGCATGCTATCATCGCCTTTGGGCAGCACACACGGTCGAACGACGTCGGGCGTGGCATTCCATCATCGCCTTCGGGCAGCACACACGGTCGAACGACGTTGGGTGTGGCATGACATCACCGCCTTTGGACAACACACACGGTCGGTAACGTCGGGCGTGGCATGACATTACCGCCCTTGGACAGCACACACAGTCGGCAACGTCAGGCGTGGCATGACATCACCACCCATGGACAGTACACACGGTCAGACTACGTAGGGCGTGGAATTCCATCATCGCCTTTGGGCAGCACACACGGTCAGACTACGTCGGGTGTGGCATGACATAACCGCCGTTGGACATCACACACGGTTGAACGACGTCGGGTGTGGCATGCCATCATCGACTTTGGGCAGCACACTCGGACGAATCACGTCAGGCGTGGCATGCCATAATATCCCTTGGATGGCAAACATGGTCCAACGATGTCGGGCGTGGCATGACATCACCGCCCTTGCACAGCACACACGGTCGGCAACGTTGGGCGTGGCGTAACATCACCACCCTTGGGCAGCACACAGGTCGAATCACGTCGGGCGTGGCATTCCAAATACCCTTGCGATGCAAAAATGGTCCGACGAGTCGGGCGTGGCATGACATCCACGCCCTTCGAACAGCACACACGGTCGGCGGCAAGTCGGGCGTGGCATGACTCACCACCCTTGGCAGGACACACGGTCGGACTAGCGGAGTGGCATGACATCACCACCTTGGACAGCACACCACGGTCGAATGACATTGGGCGTGGCAGTCCATCATCGCTTGGGCAGCACACAGGTCGAACGGGACATTGCGGCGTGGGCATGCCTTCATAGCCTTGGATGGAACAAAAAAGGGTCTCGACGACGTCGGGCCGTGAGCAAGACATCAACCTACCTGGACAGCACAACCTACGGTCGAAAAATGTGGGCGTAGCTTGACATTCACCGCCCTTAGACGCAGCGCACAGTGGGCGCATCGGGCGGGCTGGCATCACCTCCCTTGGAAAACAAAACACGGTCACGAGCCAAAGTTGGGCGAGGCATGCCTCATCGCCTTTGGGAAAGCACACAAGGGCGCAATGTCGGGCGTTGGTATGACCACTCACCGAGTCTTGGGACAGAACACCACGGTCATTAGAACGACGTCGAGCGACATGACATCACCACCTTTTGGACAGGCAAACACACGTCTCGTGACTACGTTGGGCGTGGCATGGACATCACCGCCCTTCGGACAAGCACGCACGGTCGGTACACATCGGAGCGTGGCGATGTATCATCGCCTTTGGGCAGCACACACAGCGAACGAAGTCGGGTCGTGGCATTCTCATCGCCTTTTGCAGCACACACCGGTAGAACGACGTTGGGAGGTGTGGCATGAACATCACCGCCCTTCGTTAGACAGCACACACGGTCAGACTACTCGGGCGTGGCATGCTATAAATCGCCTTTGGCCAGAACACCATCACGGCGAAACGGGGAGGTCGGGCGTGGCATGACATCACCGCCCTTGGACAGCCACACACGGTCGGGCAACGTCGGGCGTGGCAGACTTCACCACCCCATGGACAGTACACACGGGTCAACTACGGAGGGGCGTGGCATTCCTCACTCGCCTTTTGGCAGACACACCGGTCAGGACTCACATCGGGCGTGGCTGCAATCACCTCCTTTGGACAGCACACACGGTCGCAACGCCGTCGGTGGCAGGCCATCCATCGCTTATTGGGAAAACACAAGGTCGAATAATGTCGGGCGTGGCATTTTTTGCCCCAAAATATCGTTGCCTTTGGCAGCACAACGGTCGAAAGACTCGGTCGTGGCATGCCATCAACGCTTTTGACGGCGCACCACGGGTCGAGCGCCGTCGGGCGTGGCTGACACAAGCCCCTTTGGGACTGCAGCCGGCCTTGGACGGACGTCGGGCGCGTGGCATGACATAACCGCCCTTGGACAAAAACACACGGCCGGCAACGTAGCGTTGGCAATGGACATCACCGCCCTTGGGCAGCATACACAGTCAAACTACGTCGGGCGTGGCATGCCATCACCGCCTTTGGACAGCACACATGGTCGGCAACATCGGGCGTGGTATGACATCACCGTTTTTAGACAACGCATAGGGTTAGTAACGTCGGGCGTGGCATGACATCACTGCCCTTGGACTGCACGCACGGTCGACCGGCGTCGGCGTGGCATGAAATCACCGCCTTTTTACAGCACACACGGTCGATAACTTCAGGCGTGGCATGACATCACCGCCCTTTGATAGCAACCACAGTTGGATGACGTTGGGCGTGGCATGACATTACTGCCTTTGGACAGCACACATGGTCGAATGACGTCGGGCGTGACATTCCATCACCACCTTTGGACAGCACACATGCTCGAACGACGTCGTGCGTAACATTCCATCACCGCCTATGCACAACACACTCGGTCGAACTACGTCAGGCGTGGCATTCCATCATAGCCATTGGGTAGAACACACGGTCGAATGACATCGAGCGTGGTATGACATCACCACCCTTGGGAAGCACACACGGTCGGACTACGTCGGGCGTGGCATGACATCACCGCCTTTGGACAGCACACACGGTCGAACGACATTGGGCGTGGCATTCCATCATTGCCTTTGGGAAGCACACACGGTCGAACGACGTTGGGCGTGGCATGACATAACCGCCTTTGGACAGCACACACGGTCGAATGATGTCGGGCGTGGCATGCCGTCATTGCCTTTGGGCAGCACACACGGTCGAAAGACGTCGGGCGTGGCATGCCATCATAGCCCTTGGATGGAAAACACGGTCGAACGAAGTCAGGCGTGACATGCCATCACCGCCTTTGGACGACACACACGGTCGAACGACGTCGGGCGTGGCTTGACATCACAACCCTTGGACTGCACGCACGGTTGGACTACGTTGGGCGTGGCATGACATCACCGCCTTTGGACAGCACACACGGTCGAACGATGTCGGGCGTGGCATGCCATATTGCCTTTGGGTAGCACACACAGTCGAAAGACGTCGGGCGTGGCATGCCATCATAGCACTTGGACGGAAAACACGGTCGAACGACGTCAGGCGTGACATGCCATCACCGCCTTTGGATGGCACACACGGTCGAACGACGTTGGGCGTGGCTTGACATCACAACCCTTGGACTGCACGCACAGTTGGACGACGTCGGGCGTGGCATGACATCACCGCCTTTGGACAGCACGCACGGTCGAACGACGTCGGGCGTGACATGCCATCACCGCCTTTGGACAGCACACACGGTCGGACTACGTCGGGCGTGGCATGACATCACCGCCTTTGGACAGCACAAACGGTCGAGCGACGTCGGGCGTGGCATGCCATCATCGCCTTTGGGCAGCAATCACGGTCGAAAGATGTCGGGCGTGGCTTGACATCACCGCCCTTGGACTGCACGCACGGTTGAAAGACGTCGGGCGTGGCATGACATCACCGCCCTTGGACAGCACACACGGTCGGCAATGTCGGGCGTGGCATGACATCACATCCCTTGGGCAGCACACACGGTCGGACTACGTCGGGCGTGGCATGCCATCAACGCCTTTGGATAGCACACACAGTTGAACGACGTTGGGCGTGGCATGACATAACCGCCTTTGGACAGCACACACGGTCGAACGATGTCGAGCGTGGGAATGACATCAATGCCTTGGACAGCACACACAGTCGGGGGGGGAAGCTCGGGCGTTGGCAGACATTCACCGCCCTTAGGCAGCATACACGGTCGGACTACGTCGGGCGTGGCATGCTATAACCGCCTTTGGACAGCACACACGGTCGAACGACATTGGGAGTGGCATGACATCACCGCCTTTGGATAGCACACACAGTCGAACGACGTCGGGCGTGACATGCCATCACCGCCTTTGGACAGCACACACGGTCGGACTACGTCGGGCGTGGCATGACATCACCGCCTTTGGACCGCACAAACGGTCGAGCAACGTCAGGCGTGGCATGCCATCATCGCCTTTGGGCAGCAATCACGGTCGAAAGATGTCGGGTGTGGCTTGACATCACCGCCCTTGGACTGCATGCACGGTTGAAAGACGTTGGGCGTGGCATGACATCACCACCCTTGGACAGCACACACGGTCGGCAATGTCGGGCGTTGCATGACATCACATCCCTTGGGCAGCACACACAGTCGAGCTACGTCGGGCGTGGCATGCCATCAACGCCGTTGGGCAGCGCACACGGTCGAACGACATCGGGCGTGGCATGACATCACCTCCCTTGGACAACACAAACGATCGGACGATGTCGGGCGTGGAATGACATCACTGCCCTTGGACAGCACACACAGTCGACGTCGGGCGTGGCATGACATCACCGCCCTTAGGCAGCATACACGGTCGGACTACGTCGGGCGTGGAATGCCATCACCGCCTTTGGACAGCACACACGGTCGAACGACATTGGGAGTGGCATGACATCACCGCCTTTGGATAGCACCATGCTATCATCGCCTTGGGCAGCACACACTGGTCGAAAATGACGGGTGCGTGGCCTTACATTCACCGCATTTGATAGCACCACGGTCGCATCGACTCTCAGGCGTGACATGACATCACTGCATGTTCGGACAGCACAACAGGCTTGAACGGAGTCGGGCGGGCATGCCATCATTCCCTCTTGGTCAGCACACACGGTCGAAAAGACGTCGGCGCGGCATGCCATAATAGCCCTTAGAATTAAAAACACGATAGAACGACTCAGGACGTGAACAGCCATCACCGCCTTTGGACAACACACAGTTCGAACGATGTGGCGTTGGCTTGACATCAAAACATTGGGACTGCCGCCACGGTTTGGACGACTGTCGGGTGGGGCATCCATAACCGCCCTGGCAACACACAAGTCGGACCAACGTCAGGCGTGTGGCATTACATCACCGCCATGGGCAGCACAAACGGTCAGAACTACGTAGGGGTGGCAATGACATCACCGCCTTTGTACAGCACAAACGGTTAAAACGACGTGGGGATTTGCGCATGAAACACCGCCTTGGAAAGCACCACCACGGTCGAACGACGTCGGGATCGTGGCAGGCCATTAATCGCCTTAGGGCAGCAAACCACGGTTCGAACGACATGGGCGTGTGGCATGATATTTAGCATAGAAGGCGAAACAGGGTTCGAACGACCATAGGCGGGGGCTTGACATAATCACTGTGGAACAACACACAGTGGTCGAACGAGTCGGGCGTGGATGCCAGCATTGCCTTTGGGACAGCACAAACGTCGAATGAGTCCGGGAGGGGATGCAATCCAGCCCTTTGGAAGATGGACACCAAGGCCTGCTCGAAGAACGACGTCGGCGTGGCTTGGACATGTTCACAACCCTTGGACTGCACGCACGGTTAGACGACGCCGGCGTAGGCATGACATCACACTGCCTTGGGATAGCATACACGGTTAAACATGTCAGGCGTGGCATGCCATATTTGCCTTTTGGGCAGCACACACGGTCGAAAGGGAAGTCGGGTGCTTTTCTGTGGCACATGCTATATAGCCCTTGGACGCCAAACACGGAATCTCGAACAGACGTCAGGAGTGACATGCATCACCGCCTTTGGACAGCCACACAAGGGGTCGACGATGTGGGACGTGACATGCCATCATTGGATCTTGGGCAGGAAACACAGGTCGAAGACGTCGGGAGTTGGCATGCCATCATAGCCCCTTGGACGGCACACACGGCTTTCGCTCGAACGAGGTGGGCGTTGGCATGCCAGGACCATCAACGCCCACCGTGGACTGCACACCGACGAGCGAACGACGTCGGGCTGGCTTGACATTTCCGCATTTGGACTACATCACGGTTTGGACGACGTTGGGCGTGGAATGACATTCACCGGCCGCCTCCTTGGACAGCACACACGGTAGGCAACGAGGGCCGTGGCATGACATCACTGCCTTTGGACAGAACACACGGTCGAACGACATTGGGCGTGGCATTCAGTCATCGCCTTTGGGAAGCACACACGGTGGAACGACGTTGGGCGTGAAATGGTATAACCGCCTTTGGACAACACACACGGTCGAACGACAATGGGCTTTGCATGACATAACCGCCTTTGGACAGCACACATGGTCAAAATACATCAGGCATGACTTTCCATCAACGCATTTGGGTAGCACACTCGGTCGAACGATGTCGGGCGTGGCATGCCACTATCGCCATTGGACAACACACACGGTCGAACGCCGTCGGGCGTGGCATGACATCACCTACCTTGGACAGCACAAACGGTCGACATGGCTGTCGGGTGTGGCACATGAACAAACACAGTCGTTGGGGACAAAAACATGTCGACGTAGGGTTCCATGTGCATGATCATAGGCCTTTGGGCAACACACACGGTTCGAACGGACGTTAGGTCGAAGGACAGGACGAGCAGCAGAGAAGACAGAGCGGTGAAGGGACGCCACGGGGTGCGGGGGGGGGGTGGCGAGCTGGCGGGGTGGTCCGGATGAGGGAAAACACTACAAAAAAAAAAACTCAAAACACAAAAAAAACAAAGTCTCTACCCACCCATCGTTTTGGCTTCGATTCTCATCGCTTGGGGGGGGGGGGGGGTGGGGGGGGGGGGGGGGGGGGGCGGGGGGGGGGGGGGGGGGTTGGGGCGGGGGGGGGGGGGCGGGGCTGGGGGGAGGGGGGGGGGGGCATGGGGACATCACCGCCTGTCGGACAAGACACAGGTCTTGAAGGGACGTCGGGAGAATGTGACATTCCATTCACTGCTTTGGAAATCACACGCGTTCGGACTAAAGTCGGGCGTGCACATGACATCACGCCTTTGGACAGCACACATGGCTGAACAACGTCGAGCATGCCATGTCATCATCGCCTATGGGCAATCAAACACGATCGAAAATACGTCGGGGGGGCGTCGGCATTCTCATAGCCCTTGGACGGCAAACATGGTTGAAACGAGTCAGGGTTGACAGGCCCATCACAGTATTTGGAAAGCAAACACGGTCGAAAGAAGTCGCGCATGCGAATTGAACTGCCATAATGCATTCTTGGACAGCCCACACGGTCGACGATTGTCGGCGGAGCATGACTCATTGCCTTTGTGAGCACACATGGTCGAAAGGGGGAACGTCGGGCGTGGAAGCATCAAGCCCTTGGACGGAAAAAACACGGCTTAGAACGACGTCGGGTGATGCATGACATCACCGCCCTTGGACTGCACACACGGTCGAACAACGTCGGGCGTGGCATTCCATCATAGCCCTTAGACGACAAACACGGTCGAAGGAAGTCAGGCGTGACATGACATCACTGCCTTTGGACGGTACACACGGTCGAACGACGTCGGGCGTGGTTTGACATCACAACCCTTAGACTACACGCACGCGTGGATGACGCAGGCGTTGGGCATACAATCACCGCCTTGATTAGCCACACGATTCGAACAAGGAGGAGTCTGGATGCCATCATAGCATTAGGCTTTTTGGGCGGCACACACGGCGAAACGAGTCGGGCATGGATGTATCATAGCCCTTGGACGGCAACACACGGTCGAAGCGAAGTCAGGAGTGCACATGACATAACGCCTTTGGACAGCACAACGGCTCGAACGATGTCGGCGGTGCTAGGTGACATGCACATCATTGACCCTTTGGGCAGCAACACGGTCGAAAGACGTATGGCGTGGACATGCCATCATAGACCTTGGACGACACAACACGACTTCGAACCGACGCGGGGTGGCATGACACACCGCTCCTGACAGCACACACGGTCGAAAAGTCGGGCGGGGCTGACTTCACAACCTGAGACTGGCATTGCACGGTTGGAAGACGTGGGTGTGAAATGAATCCCTGCCCTGGGATAGAACACGGTCGGCAACGTCAGACTTGCATGGACATCACCGCCCTTGGGGAAGCATACCAGTCGGGACTAATCGGGCGTGGAATGCCATTAACACCTTTGGACAGCACATACGGTCGAACTACGTCGGGGTTGTGGCAGCAATCACACCCACCTTTGGACAGCACACGCGGTCGAATGACGTCGGGCATGGATGCCACAGCCCTTGGGCGACAAAAACGGTTCTAACGACGTCGGGCGTGGCATCTATGACATCATGCCCTGGACAGCGCACCACGGCGGTAATCGGCCGTGTGGCTTGACATAACCGACCTTGGAACTGCACGCACGGTCTTGGACGACGTTGGGCGGGACATGATATCACCGCATGGACAACACTACATTAAGTCAGCAACGTCCGGGCGTGGAAGCGCCATTCATGGCTTTTTGGCGCAGCATAAACGCGTTAGAAAAACGTCGGGCATGGGACATTCACAGCCACATGGACAGCGCACACGGTTAGCAACGTCGGGCATG
This sequence comes from Solanum habrochaites, assembly GCA_027704765.1. Classification (NCBI taxonomy): domain Eukaryota; kingdom Viridiplantae; phylum Streptophyta; class Magnoliopsida; order Solanales; family Solanaceae; genus Solanum; species Solanum habrochaites. The sequence continues at coordinate 383 of JAKWJA010002031.1, read as the reverse complement.
GCAAGACATCATCGCCCTTGGACTGCACGCACGGTCGAATGACGTCAGGCGTGGCTTGACATCACCGCCCTTGGAGTGCACGCATGATTGGACGACGTCGGGTGTGAAATGACATCCCCGCCCCTTGATAGCACACACGGTCGGCAACGTCAGGCGTGGCATGAAATCACCGCCCTTGGGAAGCATACACGGTTGGACTACATCGGGCGTGGCATGCCATCAACGCCTTTGGGCAGCACACACGGTCTGACAACGTCGGGCGTGCATGACATCCCTTGCCCATTGGAAGCGCAAACGGTAAGCAACGTGGGCGTGCATTTGGCATTGACATCACCACCCTTTGGACTACACGCACTGGGGAACGACGTAAGGACTTGGCTTGA
>JAKWJA010002030.1:0-76707 GCA_027704765.1 Solanum habrochaites | reverse complement strand
AATTCTCAAATGCTCCTCATGGTCCTTCTTATCTTGGAGTATATCAGTATATCATCAATGAAATTACGATCACAAAGAGATACTAAAGTATGTCTTAAAAAATCCCATTCATCAAAACTCATGAACGCAGAAGGGGCATTCGTAAGACCCAAAAGACATCACCTAAAAATTCGTAAGTGACCATACCTGGTTCTAAAGCAGTCTTGGCCACATCCGTTTCCCGTATTTTAAAATTGACGATAACCGGGATCTAAAGTCAATCTTAGAGAAGACACAAGCACTTGTAACTGATCAACAAGTCATCATGCGAGGAAGAGGATAATTGTTCTTTATGGTCACCTTGTTAAACGCCGGTATCTAGGCACGTCCGAAAAACTCCCACCTTCTTCTTCACAAAACAAACCGGAGCACCCCAAGGAGATGCACTGGTCTAATGAAGCCTTTGTCAACAACTCTTGAAGTTGGGCTTTAATCTTCGTAACTCCGCGGGAGCATTCTATAAGGGGGTATAGAAATGGGGCGAGTACCAGGTTCAAAGATCATACAAGAAGTCAATATCATACTGGGGCATAAACCAAGAAGATCTGCAGGGAACAAATCCAGAAAAACGCACGGACCACCGAAAACCGACTCAATCGAAGGTACTTGGGTAGTGTCATCCTTGAGGGGGCCAAGAAAAGCTAAACACCCTTTACCAACCATTTTCTTAGCCACGAAGAAAGGAGATTATAAGCACCAGATTGGAAGTGTAGTCAACCCCTTCCCACCACTAACGATCTGGGTCCAGGCTGGCTAACGTAACCGTTTGAGCATTACAATCCAAGATCGCAAATTGCGGAGAAAGCAAGTCATCCCAGAATACATCAAAAATCAAACCATTTCTAAGATAACCAATCTACGTAAGTGTGCTCCCCACAAAGTTCACCAAACAGACCTGTATACCTTTCAACTACCACAGACTCACCCACCGGAGTAGGAAAAACACGAATAGGCGTATCAAAGTAATTCAAAAGTAAATTAGACATTAGCCAAATGAGGAAGTACATCAGAAAATGGGGATCCAGGATCAAAACAATACAGAAGCCATGGCAATCCAAACAAGAAGATTAATGTGATGACAGCATCAGATGTCTCCGCCTCTGATCTCCAGGGAAGCATAACAATGGGCCCTTTCGTTTGGTTTGTTCGTTGCCCCCTATTATGTTTTGTGATTGTAGTGGCTCCAGTTTGCCAATCAACCGGCCGTTTTGGGACCAACATTACCTCGGCCACCAAGCCCGCCAGAATAAAGGCCTCTGCCAACACCTTAACCTCTAGCGGTGGGCGGGTCTATAACTCTCCCCTGTGGACATACTCTTGATATGCCCAGTCTCCCCACACCCATAACCCTCTCCAGATTCACGCATAGGTCATCTCAGGGAAGTGTTGACGGTCGAGGTGGACCCCAACTACAGTGTGTAGTGGAAGACCGAAGGGTTAACTGAGTAACCTCCGGAAACCCTTTCCTCTAGAGTAAGAAAGTGAAGACCCATTAAACGCACCTCCCTTTCGAAATCCTTTTGCTGTTGAGGCCATGGTGAATTCATCTGGCTTCACCCTTCCCCTCTACCACGAACTAACACTTCTTGAGAGATGGATTTTGCCGTAGCCGCTACCTGTCGCTGAACTTCCAACTCTGATCTCAACCCCTTCACAAAACGGCGAATCCGCTCTGTGACTTAAACATAGTTGGGTGGCATATCTGGAAGTGCACGTAAACTTTACCTCATAGCATTGACCGACATCCTACCGTTGCTCTAGGCTCAAAACTCATCCCTGTTTCCTATCCCTCAAATTACGGGGGATATACTTCTCCATAAATAATAGAGAAGGATGCCCATCATAGGTGGGTGCCGCGGTTGGTTGACACTCAACATGTGACCGCCCACACATTTGGCGTTCCCTTGAAACTGGTACCACGAACTCAACACCGCAACCGTTCTACAAGACCCATCTTGGTGTAGAGCGGGTGCAGGGTTATCGGGCGGTCAACCAAATATCGTAAGCATCCTCGAGTCTGCACCTTGAAGAGGGGAGGGTTTGAATTTCAAACTGGGTACTGAAAAGTTCATGCCGATCATTTGTCATTATATGCCCAGTAGTCAAACGTGGAAAACGTGCCTATGTCCAATGAGGCATCCATATGAGGGGGCCATATTTGGCTGCATGTTGTACCTCTGAAACCGAGGTGTTGGTGAGAAAACAATGGTGGTGCCTAACCCTGATAAGACAACCACTAAGATAAGTCGCTAACTATTGATCATCCTCTGGGGTAGGTTGGGGTGGCCGTTTCTCATTCTGTAGTTGTTTCATCCTCCCCATCCTCCCCTTCTCTTACTACTTCCTCAGTCAGTGGAGTATCACCGCCCTAGCACCAGATGGGCTAAGTGCTCGTCCTCTCCCTCTAGAGGAACGTCCTCCCACGACCTCTACCGCGGCCTCTGCCACTGTTGCACTTCCGGCTACGCCCCTGTGGCTGGCTCAGATGCTCTTTCTTGCTACATGTTGATGTTGCGTAGTCGTTGCTCTAGTTCTAACCAAATGCGAAAGAGAGTGAAGATGGTCAGATCCAGTTGTTCACCTAGATACCAATGGATCCAGTAATAGCACGAAAGCAGAAAGAATGAATGGAATTTTTCCTTAAGTCTTATAGCCTCTCAACGAACAGTAAAGGCGTCCCCCTACCGGTCTTTTAAGAACTTTACTAGGACCGGTCTTGTGTGATGCCCAACGACCTAATCTCTGATACCAAGTTTTGTCATGCCCAAACGAGCCGCGACTAGCCCCACCTTTACCCTCCTATGTGAGCGAACCAACCATTCTGAACCTTATCATTTCATTTAATATCAAACATAAAGAAATGCGGAAGACTTAAACTCTAAATAAAAGACATTCAATAACTTCTAAATAATTTCACTTCTAGTAATGTCCCCAAAATCTGGAAGTCATCACAACACAGAACATCTACTGATCAATTTATAACTAAGAGTATACTAAGAGCTAAAACAAAAAATCTAGTCTATGCCAAAACTTCAAGACATCACGACATGAGAAGAGGTGATCCGTCCAAGCTAGAAGCATAGCTCACCTTAGATCCGGTGTGACAAGACTGGCTTTAACTACTGTTTGAGTGAAGAATGACGGCACGTTTGCTGCATACACGATATACAAAAAGAAAACAAAAGTAAGGGGGTCAAGTACACCACAAGTATGAGTAGGTATCATCGCCAACTCAAAATAGAAAACCGTATATATCCAGGTGAACATCAATAAAATCAACACATATTCCTTAGCATGCGGCATTTACAATTACCATAATCCTTGTTACAACACCAGCACATCAATTAGCACTCACGCCTCCCATCATCTCATTTGGACCAGTTCTTTAGATTGGAGTTATATTGTATGTTTCAAGATTCACTTATATATGTACTCTCCGTGTGGTACGTGAAATCTCCTCTCCTCATTCTATCCGTACGGAACGTGGCACCCGTCCATATACTACCTGGTGTCGGAATTGACACTCCCTATCCTCATATTCTATCCTGGTACGGGAAGCGTGGCACCCGATCATCATATACTAATCTGGTGTCTGAACGTGACACTCCGATCCTCATGATTCTAATCCTGGTACCAGGAATGTGGCATCACCCGATCCATCTACTATCCTGGTGTCGAACGGACACTCCGATCCTCTATTCTACCTGGTGTCGGAAACGTGAACACTCCGATCCTCATATTCTATCCTTGTATCGGACGTGGCACCCATCCCTTAAAAACCTCAACTACTTGCGTTCTAGCTTCTTTTATAACCAAGGCATCTCATTAGGGGGGGGGGGGGGGGGGCAAATTGATTAGGGTTTCTTTAAGATTTAAGATTCAATAGCTTCATCATGCTTATTTTATCCAACATAATATATAAAGAGAAATCATGCATCACACATTAAGCATATGATACTTATATACACCCACACATATCAGTCGCTATTAAGAGTTTACTATGAAAGTGTAAAAACCCATAACCGACCTGCACCTAAAATTGTGATCAACAAGCTATCTCTTCAAAATCCTTGCTATCCTCTTCGTGTTCTCCTCTCTCTCTACTCGTTCCTCTTCTTCTTTTTCTGTCTCTCTTTGTCTTCTATTTTGTTCTTATTCAACCCTCTTTCCTTTACCGTAATGTATTAATTAAAGAATGAAAGAGGGAAATATAACCCCAATTAACTTAAGGTTACCTCTTTGAACCCCAGAATTAGACTTATTACATAACCCTCTACCTTTATATTAAAGCAGGAATAGACAAAAAGATCCCTTAACCGTTTAACGAAATCCGACCCAGATGGATGGCGCCAAAACCTGCGACGGCCCGTCGTGCCTGCGACGGTCCTTCCTGCAGGTCGTCGCAACCGTCAAGACTCAATTTCACCATAAATTCTGTGACGGTCCGTCACACCTGTGACGTCGTCCTCCCATTTTTCGTCGTACGGTCAGAGATTCGATTTTTCAGTACCCAATTTCCAGATTTTCCAGTGTTTTGAAACGAGACCCTGCGACTGTCGCGTCGCGCCCTGACGGTCCGTGTGGGGTCCGTCGCTCAGCCTATTTTTCCAGAAATAAAATCTCTGCTCAAAACGACAATAGGTCGTTTCATTAAAATGCCACTTCCCAATTTGTGTGTTTCACACTCTGACTTAACCCTTCCAGGGTTTCATCATTTCATTACATGATATTCTTTCATCATAGTCAGTGTTACTTGGGTATTAGTGTTTTTAAACTATTACAAACCCTTCTAGGGTTACTAATTTCCATTACATACTCGTTAGATCAGCTTATTTTTTAAATGTATTTAGCATTGATCTATACATACAAGCCATGAGACTTCATTCATAGTTCGTTTAAATGATTCATATCTTCCTATGTTTTTGTGATACAAGACTTATGAATTTTGTATGTATGCCAAGATCTCAATTTTGATATAAGTAGGCAACATTATTCTTGAACATTTAATTCACGTATGACTTATGTATCGATAAGGAATTTCCGCAAGGGAACCCAGTTTTCAAATCCCATGAACAACACTTACATTTTTTCATTCATTTTAATTTGATCCATACGCCTTGGGGACCCTTGTTTTAGTCCCAATTATTTCATTTTATTTTTCTCTTCATTTTATTCTTATTGGAACTAAGAGGATGTGGGATAGAACCCCAACACTCTCCTTTACTTTTTATTTTCATTGCCATTAAATTTCTCTCCATGTCAGAGAGGTTGTGATTTCAAACCTCCACAGCCCCACCTTAATTTGTTTTTATTTTTCTCCTTAAATCTGCCTAAGAGGTCGTGGGTTCGATTCCCATGCCTCACATCTCTTTTATTTCCTTTTCTTTCACTCTCCTTCAGTACCTAAAATTCGTGGGTTCGATTCCGACGCCTCATACTTCTTTTCTTTTATTTTCTTTACTCTCCTTCACTGCCTAGAGGTCATGGGTTCTATTCCCATGCTTCGCATTTTTTTTTGCTTTTACTCTTCCATAGATCTGATTGAGAGGTGGTGAATTTGAATCCCACTCCTCTCATTTTTTAATTTTTTCTTTAAAATTCCATTTTACAGCCAATACCATGGTTTGAATCCCCTTCACCACATTTCTTTTTAATTCTTTATTTTCATGGTTTTTATCATTGTGAGGTCACGGGTTCAATCCTCCATGAACTCAGTTGTTTTATTTAATCATGTTTCAACATTTTCAACCCCCTTTGGTGACCGAAATTCATCAATAGAAGCTAAAAATTTTCTATTAATTTTTCAGCATCCTTCCATCAAGTTACACTTTAGTTCTTTGGGGAATTTTGTAGTGCATTTAGAAAGTTTTTTAGGTGCGTGTTCATGTATTCGTTTAGTAAAGATATATCCCTCAAATAAGCAACATTTACCCTCAAATCAACATCACATTTGCATCAACATGTGTATATGAAATATAAAGAACTCTTATGCCAATTTCAAGCCCTAAACCATGAACAATACCCACGACAGCACACACATACACATGTTGTTACATTTTTATAAACATGAACGTAAGTCACATAATTTTAAAAATACATATAAAAACATAATTATCACGAAAACATGTTTCATCCTTAGTTTTATACCAGATAATATAACTAGCCTATGATTCAATTTGAGCTAGGGATAGGGATATGCAACGGGAACAATCGTAGTTTTTAGAATGATTATTCTAAACCTTAAGGGGTCTCTTTGTAAAGGAACCAAGAGAGAAGAGAACCCAATACTTTTTGAAGTTAAACTCTTGACTTTCTGCCCAAGAGCTTCACCCAATAACACATCTAAGCCTCCTAAATATCAACTCCACACGAATGACAACCTCCCTTAGCCTAGTATGCGATTAATGTTTATATACTTGTGATTTTGTGTGAGTTCTTCAAGTGTGAAAAACTTGGTTTATTTTTCTGATTCATATCTTATTTGGTCGAGAAAATACGTGACAAAGAATAGGAGCGATTGAGTGTGACATTTGAGAGATAAACGTGAGAGAGTGGGAGTTGTAGGAATCTAAGGAGTCTACTTCTAGAACTTAGTCAATAATGAATAATAATTATTAAATAATTACATTAATTCAATAGCTTAAATAAAAATCACTTTAATTCATTGCTTCCAGCAAAGTTTGAACATGGGTGGAGCAAGACTTCACTTCAAGAGCCCAATTTCGGCCCTTTTTCCAAAAATACCCCTCCACCTTATTAATTTAATAATGAATTATATATTTATGTTAATTAGATACTACCCTTAGCCTGTAAAAAGAATATTTTACCCCTAGACCCTCCATAACTAAGACTTTCGTTTTTAATTCCGGTAATGACTCCTTCAAGTAAATCATTGTATTGAAAGCCCTACATGGTTGTACCGAACCTTTACAAGATTCACTAACTCCCCAAGTTAGTTTTCTTGGATGTAGAAAGGTTTCAGATGTCTGGTTCTACATGCATCACTCCGTGTGAACCCTGGTCTAATCATAGGCATTCTTAACACATTAAGTATTTCATATCTTATCCATTTTTAGGGGTGTTACAAAGGTGTGAACTTGTACACACACACACATTAAAGATTGTATTATACCAAGTTGAGTAAAAAGGGGAATCTTGAGGTGAACACACTTCGTGAGTTGAGATATAGTGTCTAGTATCAACTTCTTCATTCTTAGTGAGCTTTCTATGATAAACTACTAAGTTAAGAAATTTGTGGGGAGTTATGCCTAGCACAGAGAGGATATTTAGGAGAGTGGATTACACTTTGTGAGTTGAGATGTTGTATTTCAAATGTACCTCTTAACATGAATACTCCTCTATAGTATAGAATGAGTTACCTAGTAGCAATCTCAATATCACTTAACTATGTTTCCACATAGGTGTAGCTATTGGGAAAGCCATGTAAAAGCTATGAAGTTTGAGCTTACTCTAGAAAAGTAAGGATGCCTCATCAAATAGGGTTTAATATTGAGATTCCACATCTAGCTCTCACTGTCTATGTCGGTTAAGAAAATCCCCCACAAAGAATTTATCGAACTAAGTTTTCCAAAAAAATATGTACTACTTAGGGAAGGTTGTGGTATGGGACGCTATCTACTCATTGCACTAGGTAGGACCTTCCGAAGTTGAGTACTTTGTGCCAAACCTTCTAAAAGAATGTAGTAATTAAGGTAGGTGGTGGTATTGGATGCTATCTACTCATTGCACTAAGTAGACATTCTGAAAGGGAAGACTTTGGTGGTTTGTTGGGTGTCTTTCAATGTCTTGTCATTGATTGATGAGCTTGTTTCACCCGAGTTGAGTAAGCCGAAAGGGGTGGTCTTGAGGGTTTCTTTGGTTTGTATTGGAGGAGGCACATGCATACTTCCTCCATATCTTTCCCTAGTGAGTCTTAGGATAATTCCATGGTGGGGAAACACTTAAAGAAAATGAGTTCAGTTTATCTTTCGCTTTGCCTTGGAAATTCACTCATTTAGTGTAGGATAGTTAATTGATATTACTCAAGTTGAAATTATTGTGAATGGTATAAATGATTCATTGTCAATGTTAAAATGTTTTTACTGTAAATGCTTAAGGAGTTCACTATAAAGGTCAAGTCGGTTTTAATGTAATGTTCTTGTTGGCTTAAAATTATGGGAATTCTTATCTAATTTGTAAATGATGGTTAGTATGATGTTTTTCCTTGGTATTCATGAATGTTTTACTTAAATTGGATGAAAAGCTATTTTTACTAAAATGTCCCTTTTTACATATTTTTGTATATGCCATACTTAGTACATTGTTTTGTACTAACCCCACACTTTTCTATACTATTTAAGTATAGGGTGGAAGCTTTTAAAGGTTGGAGGCTACAAGGAAGAGCATGGGAACGTTTCTTTCAAGGCAAAGTATGTTCTCATATATTTGAGGGCATAGACCTTTTCTTAGAATTTAAACATTTGTTATGTATTAACCTTTATTGTAGGGGGCCATGTCTTTAAGATATTATGTCTATTATGTCATGTCTTTAAGTTTATTTATGAAAGATTTTCCTTTATTAATTATTCATGAAAATTTTTAAATTTCCTCACTAATTTTCATGTCTTATGTGATGAACGATAGTAAAGGGCTTGTAAAAGACCCCAAAGGGTCATGTATGCCCGGTCACAAAACGAGGGTTCTCCCTAACTTCTAGGGGGTGCTTTCAGGTCATGACAGTTGTACCTGGACGTTTGCAACATCAATAAAAATATTAACAAGTTATACACATTCAACATAAATTTCATAAAACAAAACACCAATAAGACGTTCAAAAAGTCAAAGCCCCATCATGATATACGATGAACGACTGAGGGGCTATCTTTCGAACGCCTTGGACGTTCTTGGGCGTTTGACCTTCAAACACCTCGAAACATCATATACCATAATTAAACATAATTTTAACTAATTTAGAGGCTTCAAAATCTCATGGAACTCAATTATAATCATGTATAGACACATGAAGTACATAAGTGACTAGTCGTTGAATGTTTTGGTTGTCCTTTGACGTTTTACTTCCAAATCACTTCAAACTTTACAAAATGCCTATAAACCATATTATAAGTCCTTTTAGGACCTTATAATTTACACTATATATTTATTACCTTTCCTAAGCAATTCTCTATTAATCATGCCATGGATTTGATTACTTTATGTTTTATATATTATAAATTTAATATATATGATACTTTGGAATATTTGATTTAGCATTAAGACATCTCAAGTGAGGGCCCAACATATGGGACCTCAATCCGATGACCTTTTTTAGAAAACATAGAGTCTGCTTCATTCTTTTATTCCTACGTCACGTCATTCATTTTGTTCATTAGTAGTTTGATGTAAACACCAACTATACCTAGGATGACGTTTAAAACACTCATCGGGATCATGAAGTGCAATGACCAAGAATGACCTAATGTCATTACTTGAATCTGATTTCATCTCTAATTATCTTGCACAAACACATTAAGTATCGTTCATTTCATTAACTTTCATACTTTGAGTGGGACCTCATTTTTTCTTTAGAATCTTTAACCCTAACCGACATAGATCATGTGAGCATCATGAAATGCAGTGTCTTCCCCACACCGAAAAGAGAAGGAATAACTGGCCAAAGTGACCCGAGCATGCTAGCATATATAGGGAGTCGAACCCTGCTAGATATCTATATTGGAATTATAGGTTCAAAGACTTTGAGATATAAGGAGACCCATACCCGGCATGCCACACAGTCTTAGCTAATTGTCTATACTATGCCCAATGTTTCTCAATATTAGGCATTGGTATGCCTATGTACCTCCAATACACATTCTTCAAGACTTATTGGGCTCTTTACTAGGCATATAATATTCCGGAATTTTACATTATACCGCTTTAGAAACATTCATCCCCAAATGACACTTATATATCATTTAAACAAATAGGGTGACTTACTTTTTCGCACTTAAATGTTTCTCTTTTGATAATATCTTATGCACACTTATTTGGATGATGCATATCTTTAAAGCTCATCGAAAGATTCATATTTGAGATTGAGGAATTTCCTTGTCAATCACACTTAACATAATGCATATCGCAAATCATGCAACACAAAAAATCTTCCTATGCTACTAAAAAGAACAACATAAAATGCAAACATAACTTCATTATTACTCACATAGTGCTATAATAAGATATACGATTGGGGACTTACCACACAAAAAATTAACTAAAGCACTTAAACATATAGTTTCATAAACATAAAAAATAAATAGTACGAGTATATCTATCCTCTTAGATAACATCTTGTTGGCCTTAATATTTGAACCTTATGACGCCCAATTTAATTTCAAAGTGACTTGCTACTATGCCATCTACTAGAAAGAGTTCATGTAAGATCTCATGAAATAAATCAAAATGATTAGCCACAATATGAGTTATTATAGACAAGGTAGATCCTCGATCTAATAATGCGTAAAAAGGAAAGGAGAAGACACGAATGTTGCCATTATATACATACGTGGACTTCTCTTTTTCTCTCTTCCTTTCAACACATATAACCAGTTTTTCTTGGGGGGCTCGATTACGAAATTTTGTTTAGGCTGAGCATTTGCCTTGTTCTATTAGATTTGAACCACGTCCTTCTCATTTTAGCCCAACTTATTTAGAAACTGAAGCCTTACTACCGTGTTTCTATAGTCAATTGAAGCATAACGCTTATGAAGCAAATCCATGTCTTAGCCATATTCTAGAGTTGGTATGTAGCAAACTTAATCTTCTTCTCCTTATCAATACTCATAGCATGCTGTTAGACATTACCATGCATTCAAATTTATTCAAATAAGTACAATCACCACACGTCTTTCATCCATGTTGGGCATTTCTATTATGGCCCTTTTTGGGTATGCCCGATTATGGCCCTTTTTGGGTGTTCTTCTACACATTCACACAATAAGTAAGTTTGATATTTATATTGACACAAAGTTCAACAACTCTACATAGCATGATAAAGAGTAGAAGAAGGGAGAAATTCATAATATCGCATAGTCTCTAAATTGTGATTGTGGCGCGCTTCACAACCATAATCTAGAGACTATGTAATGTGTTTGTGTTGAGATTTATTGCGTAGGTACATTAACTTCATGCTCTAATAACAAGTTGGTCACGAACCGGACTCTATAATTAGAATCCCAACTGGCATCGTTGACCTCTCAGAGGTCGCAGACAAGACTCATCTTGCATTCATCACATTCATATGGTTAATTTTAGTTGAAAATATAAAACAATTAGACGTATGAAGTATACACATACTTAATTTAGTTATTTCATGAATTCATCACATAATAAGCTGAACATAAATGTAAGAACCATCTATCATAAGAATGAACTAAATTTTTTTTATGAATATTTCATAAATACGTTAGCCAAGCATGACATTATTACAACAACTTTGAAATGAAAGTACAAAAACCGCTAGGGACAACATCCACTAGTTTTTCCGAAAAATAAAGCTGGACTAAAGTTGTAGAATCCTCGAAATAAAGAGGATCTACCAAATGGTATGGACAAAAACTGATGTCCAAACCGTTGCAAGAGTCGTCAGTTTTTACCTTAACCTTCAACTACAAAATAGTAAATTGTAGGGGTTAGTACACCAATTGTACTAAGTATGGCTGTATGCACACATACACATAAGGATATGCATGATAAATGAAAGCTCTTCCTGCACAACTTGCTATTTCTAGAAGACCTAGCAACTAGACTTTCGAAAATCGCTAGATGTGAATTGTAGTATGAATATGATGTATTTTAATGCATTAAAAACACAAAACTCATTTCTGTATGATTACAAATTATTAGTATCATCAACATAACTTTAGAACAGCTCGGGCGAAGAATTTAGATTTTTTATCCTTTTAGGCCGAGAGCTCCTTTTTGTACACTTAGATTATTTTTCAGTCTTTTTCTTCTTCTTGTTGTGTAGTTCAATAATTAGTCTGGTAGTATATTTTAATTACAAGTGCAATGATTCATTGTAGTCTCATACCCACAATGAATCGATGTAAGTAATCGAAGGACTAAGGAATGATTTCCCTACCTTATAGTGAGTCATTCTTTACATTATATATTCATTAACTTTCATAAGAAATTATCTATTGATCATGCAATTGATTTCATTAATTTCATGTTTTATATATTATACATTTCATATACACGAGACATTTGATTCGTTGATGTACCGTTAAGGCATCTCAAATGAGGGCCTAAGATATGGGACCTCAACTTTAGGGCCTTCTTTAGCAAACACATAGTCTTCTTCATTCTTTTATTCGTACTTCACATTATTCATTTCTTTCATTCCTAGGTTGATGTAAACACCAACTATACCTAGGATGAAGTTTAAGACTCTCATCGGGAATGAATTGCAATCACCAAGAATGACCTGATGTCATAACTTGAATCTTATTTCACCTCTTGATTGTCTTGCACAAACACCATCGGTATGTTCATTTCATTATCTTTCATACTTTGAGGCTGGACTCATTCTTTCTTTGGGAAATTTAACCTTAACCGACATAGATTATGTGAGCATCATGAAATCTTGTGTTTGACACACACCGAAAAGAGGTAGAATCACCAGCCCAAGAGTACCGAACATGCTAGCGTATATAGGGAGTCGAACCTTCATAGATCCTTATATTGACAGTATAGGTTCAAAGACTAGGATATATTAGGAGATCCATACCCTTCATGCCGGAGAGTCTCATCTCATGAGAGTTACGTGAACCTCTGCCTTCCGTGAAAGAAAGCATCAGTGCTTATAGATAGCCTATCGGTGCATAGCATAAAGTTCTATTTCATTCAACTCATATGTCATTGAAGCTGTCTTCTTGTATGAGTACTTTAAAACTCAAAAGACGATTTCTCATCTCATCGTTAGTATTAAGTGGGTACATTAGTCTCAATACTTTAATTAGAGTGTAAATCGAGACAGGTCTCTTCATTAGCTTTACAATCTCATAGGTGAGTACGTCTTGGTAAAATATACTTAATCTCATTTGACATTTCTCTAATCTTTCACATTATCCTCTTATCATATTATTACCACATTCATTAGCATTAGCATATTTGGTCTTCATAATTACTCATCCCTTTTACGTGAATGTTAATTTCATCATGTGCCAATGCACTTGGCCTTTTAGTGTGTTTCACACTCTTACTTAACTCTTCAAGGGTTTCATCATGTCATTACATACATCTTAGTTACTCATTCCTTTTTGCGTGAATGTTCATTTCATCATCTCTTAGTGTTCACTCAAGCATTATGGAGGCTTGCTTCTAGATTGAGATCTACTTACTCTATTGATGACTGGTCATCCTTACTGTATCTTGATGAAATGTGAATTGTTCTTTTATATCATCCTTAATTTAAGTTGATAAATGTGAATTTTCCTTACATATCATCCTTATGTGTAAATGAGAGTAGTTTCACACATTCTAAGACATTCATTCGTGAGTATTCTTTTAACAAATAATTTTTGGTGTAAGCAAGACTTTAATATCCCATTCTGGTCACTTACATAATTTAGACCCCTTTAATTATGTTATAACTCACGTTACTTACTTACTTTAGTGTAGTTGTTTCATATCACCGTTTATGGACGACGAGCACTTCATTCAATGAGTTTCATGTGTTCATCGTTCATTCTTGTGGAGCACGTTGGGTGTTTTTCCAATGAATGTCATGCCCATGGTTATGCATTCATTGATATTACTTTACAAGTGCTTAATATATATTTTATACTCTTGCTACACAAGAATTAGAATATGATTAGTATTGGCTCAAAAATTAGGATGTTAGACTAGCAAATTCATACTTTTTGGCATAAGTCAATTTTTACGTATGTTCATATTTAATTTCCATATCTATTAACCCTTAGACAATCTTTTAATCACTTACATATGATCCAAGCCATTAGAATATATTCATTTTGAAAAAATAGAGTTAACGAACTTTATTGAACTAGTTATACAATTTATTCAAGATATGACTTCATAAATGTCTTTGAACAAATTCTTAGTTTATGGAATTTAGTGTAACGTTTTAAGAACATATTGGACAGAATTATATTAACATTTGCTGATTTAAAATCTTCATAACATGAAAACAACATCAAGTCAACGTTCATCCAAACAAACATAATCACTTAACACATCATGGACTTGACTTAGCATATTATTGATCCTTAATTAGCATGATAAAATTAACTTTACGCAATTGCAAGTTCATAAGTTCATTCTATACGCATCATTCAAGAATAATCCATGTTAAGAACAGCCAGCACCACTTATCTAAAACATGATCTCTAACCTATTCAACATTAAAATTAAAAAGGATACTAGGAAAAGGAAGTTCGATGAGAACGACGGGGGAAAAACCCTAGTTTTCAAGATCTTATCAATCGTTCGAAGTAAAATACCACCATACCTTATGTATAATTGAATATACGAAGATCACCTTTAACGATACCTTGAAGAAAACGTTAAATTCGCCTAAGAACTCTTGAACGTTCAATATTTTTCCTGCGGTTTGTTACCTACTGCCTTAGTGTCGTTAGTCTCAACGTTTCTATAGTATTTTTTAGGTTTAGTAATAGATATTCCATTATAAAACTTAATTATTATAAGTTAATTTATGAAATTAATTAACCAATTATCAAAATATCCCTCCTAGGTTGACTAAACATAGGAGAACATAACACTTAGTCAAATATGGAATTTGGTGTTGACTATAGTTTTGGTCAACATTTTAACTTTATATTAATCAATTATGTCCTTAATTTATTTAATTAGGTACCTTGGTTATGTTGTATATACCCTCAAGTCATTGGAACAAAAATTAACCCCTTTTTGACCTTCCTAGGTTATGTACTAGGATGTTTCTTGAGTTGTACTAGGTTAGTGTAAAAATTTCATTTATATCAATTAAAATAATTAATTAAATTTCTAATATACTTAATTAGGTTACCTAAGGTAATTAATAAAGTACCCTTAAGTCGTTAGGACCATAACCAATCATTTGAACTATCCAAGGTTACGTACTAGGTTGTCTTTTTCTCGTTTTATCCGAAATCTTGAAATTGTCTTGTTATTTCGGTTTGTCACCTTAAAATTAATTAATTTATTTGATACATTAATTAATTAAGTTTATAAATTAATTAATTAAGTAAAATAGTTTAATTATTAAGGTACCCTTAAGTCTTTAGGATTTTAACTAACTCTTTGGACCATCCTAGGTTAGGTACTTAGTTGTCGTTTTCTTGTCTTAACAGAAATCTTAAAATTTCCTTTTTATTTTCTATTCAATCCCCTTTAAATTAATTAATTAATTTGAAAAATTAATTAATTAGGTAACCTAGGGTAATTAAAAAATTACCCCTAAGTTGTTAGGACCATAACTAACCTTTTGGACCATCCTAGGATAGGTACTAGGTTGTCTCTTTAACTAGTACTAGGTTAGTGTCAACCCGGTTTTGGTCCTAGGTTATCGGGTGCACTGATGTGTACAATTAGGTTATTCCTAGGTTATTTAGTTAATAAGGGCAGTAGGTTAGAATCTAGAATTTGTAGAAAGGTTAGGACGCACATGGAGTGGTCCGCTGTGCACATTTTCCCCCCTAACTATCCTAACCGAATTTTGTTAGGGTGGGCCCCTCCTTTGGCAACTTCTTCACATGTCTTAAACATCTGCGTACACATGGGTTGGTTGCACTTTCCTAACTAACTAATATTTATGGTTCATTTAGAATATTTACTTATTGTCCCACCATTTTCTTGGGCGTTGCTTAATATACATGATCATTTAAAATGATCATGTTCTGTGTGCTATGGACAAGGCTTGACACTTTTGGATGCCCTGTACCTAATTTGTGAGTTAAGGAATAAAATATTAATTTAGCTTAGGGTCTTTATTGCAGGTACATTACTTTAACAAGCTCATTAATACTTATAAAAGTGGCTAACACCCTGTAAGCCAATATTTTCTAATATTGCCCAATATTTTGATTATTTTGGCATTATATAGAAATTGGGTAATACCCCTTAGCGAGTTTTCTACACTATGCCCAATATTTCTCAATATTGGTCATTGGGATGCCTATGTATCCCCAATACACATTCTTAAACACCTATTGGGCTCTTCACTAGGCATATAATTTTCTGTAATGTACAAAGGTCAACGTTAATGTTTATGTGAACGTCAATGAAGATGTGAAAATCAACATAAATATAAACATCTGTGTCAACATGAATGTCAACCTCAACGTGAACATTAATATGAACGTGAAAATCAATGTCAACACTTACATCGACATTAACGTCAATGTAAAGGTCAATATAAACATAAATGTTAACGTCAACATAAATCCATGTGAACATCAACGGCAACGTCAATGTATAAGTGTTAACATTAACGTAAACATAAACGTCAACATTAACAACAACATGAACATAAAAGTCAACGTAAATGTGAACATCAAACATAACGTTAGAGTCACCCAGGTTATTAGAGTCAACGTGAACATGAACGTCAACATCTATGTGAACATCAACGTTAACGTTAATATCTACGTGAAGGTCTATACGAATGTCAATGTAAACGTACACATCAAGGTGAACTTTAATGTCCAGATAAACGTGAAGGTGAATGTTGAGGTACACGACGTTGACGTGATGTCCAACGTCAATGTTAAAGTCAATGTGAATGTGAACATCAACGTCAGCATCAATATAAGGGTCAACGTGAACGTTAACATCAACACCAATATCAACATGAACGGGAACATCAATTTTTGGGTTAACGTCAACGTCAACATCAATGTCAATATAAATATAAAGATCAATTTCAAAATGAATGTGAATGTCACCGTCAATGTGAACGTGAACGTGAACGTGAACGCCAATGTAAACGTCAACGCTAATGTAAGCATGAACGTCAACATAAAATAGAATATCAACATAAATGTGAACGTGAACAACAACGACGTCAACATAAAATAGAATATCAACATAAATGTGAACGTGAACAACAACGACAAGGTGAATGTATTAATGTGAATGATAACATGTACGTAAACGTAAACATAAGTATGAATGTGATCATATACATCAAC
Source organism: Solanum habrochaites (assembly GCA_027704765.1). Classification (NCBI taxonomy): domain Eukaryota; kingdom Viridiplantae; phylum Streptophyta; class Magnoliopsida; order Solanales; family Solanaceae; genus Solanum; species Solanum habrochaites. The sequence goes on along the minus strand of JAKWJA010002030.1, from coordinate 59,458 downwards.
AAAAATGTATAAATCAATATCAAAATTAACGTTACTGTGTAGGTTAACATCAACGTAAATATGAACGTCAATATAGTGTTAATGTATACGTGAACATCAATGTAAATGTAAATGTCTGCATTTAAGACAACGTAAAAGTTAAATTGAACATGAACGTGAACGTGAATGTCAATGTAAATGTAAACAACAACATAAATGTAAATCTCAACGTCAACAAATCAACATCAGCATGAACGTCAACTTAAAAAAAACGTTAATGTCAACATAAATGTGAATGTCAAACTAAATTTAAGAGTTAATGAGTATGTCAAAATCAATGTAAACATCAATGTGAAATTCAAGGTAAACATTAACTTTAACGTCTACGTAAACGTCAATGTTATTGTACATGTTAACATCAACATCAACATCAATATCAACGTCAATATGTATGTGAATGTCAATATGAACCTTAAAGTTAATGTTAATGTCAATGTCAATATCAACATAAAAATCAACATTAACGTAAACATAAGGGTCCGCGAGAATTGTAATATTTATGTGATCATGAAAATAAACATAAGCATAAAGGTAAATAAGAACTTCAATGTAAATATAAACGTCAGCATGAACGTGAATGTAAACATGAACTTCAACATAAAAGTGAATGGATTAACGTGAATGTCAATGTAAAAATCAGTGTCAAGGTAAATGTAAAAGCCAACGTGAACGTTAATATGAAGGTCAATGTCAACGTCAACGTGAACCCTAACGTCACGATTAACTTCAGTGATAACGTTAACATAAACGTCATCCTCAACATCAATGTAAACGTCAAGGTTAACGTTAAAGTAAATGTTAACGTTGCGTAAAATCATTAACATCAACATAAAAATAAATGTAAACATCAATGTCATCATGAACATAAAATTCAATGTCATTGTAAATGTAAACGTGAGAGTCAGGATGAGTTTCAAAGTCAACATTAACGTGAACGTAAAGAACAACATCTACGTAAAAATCAATGTAATCGTGAACATCAACATAAACGTCAAGGTGAACGTCAATGTCAAGTTGAACATCAATGTACATATCAACGTTAACGTTAACATTAACATCCGAATGATCATAAATGTCAACATTTGTGTGAATGTCAATGAGAACATCAACATCGACATTAATTTTAATGTAAACTGTTACGTTAATGTTATTGTAAACGTAAACATAAACGTGATTGTGAACATGCACGTCAACTTTAACATTAACTTTAATGTGAATATGAACGTCAATGTTAGAACCAACGTATACGTCAGCGACAACATGAACATTAACATCTACGTCAAAGTGAATGTCAACATCAACATCACCATAAATGTGAATATCAACGTGAACTTTAATGTCAACGTGAACATCACCGAATGTGAACATAAAAGTAAACTTTAATGCTAACATCAATGTTAACGTCAGCATCAATGACATCATAACTGTTAACTTTAATGTGAATGTTAACGTCTCCGTCAATCTTTACATGAATGTCAACGTAAATGTAAACATTAGCATCAATATGAACATGAACGTCAATGTTAATGTAAACATAACCATCAACATCAATGTAAATGTGAACGTCCACGTGATCATAAATGTCATTCTTAACATCGATGTCTACGTGAACATAAACCTAACCATAGACGTTAATGTGATTTTAAACATCAAATTCAACATCAACGGAAGATTTAGTCATAATGTCAATGTGAACATCAATGTGAATGTCAACATGAATGTATATTTAAACGTGATCATCAACGGTAACCTCAACATGCATACAAACATCAATCTTTATGTGTCACGACCCAAAACCGAGCCGCGATTGGCACCCACATTTACCCTCCTATGTGAGCGAACCAACCAATCTGAACCTTTCATTCAATTTAATATGCAACATTAAAGCAATGCGGAAGATTAAACTCATAAAGAAAAGACAATTCACTAAATTCTTAAAATTAAACATCTCTTAATTCCCCCAAAATCTGGGAAAGTCATAACCACAAGAACATCTATGATCAATTGAATAAGCTAAACTAAGAGTACCCCAAGAAGCTAAAACAAATAAAAGCAGTATATGCCGAACACTTCAAGGCATTAAGACATGAGGAGGAGAGAGATCCAGTCCAAGGACTAGAAGCATTAGCTCACCATGAAGATCGGTTCATGTGTGACGAAGACGGGCTTTGGAACTAATGTTGAGTCGAAGATGACGGCCGTTTGCTGCACTCCACAAAATAAACCAAGGAAACAAAAGGAAAACATAAAAGTAGGGGGGGTCAGTACAACCACAGTAATGAGGAGGTATCATCGGCCAACTCAAAATAGCAAAACAATAATATCTCAGATAACATCATAAACATCAACTAATATTTTACATGTGAATAGCAACAAGTGACAAAATCAATTTATAATCTCACCGATCAGTAGTATGAGGAATCAAGCCTCACATGAATATTATTTGGGATACTGTTTTTAGATTGAGTATATTAATTAGTATCTTTCAAGATTCATTATCTTTATTCCTCTGTGTAGGTACGTCGAAACTCGATACCTACTACTATGGGTCGGAACGTGACACTCCGATCCCCTACATACTACGTGTCGGTTCGTGACACCCGTCCCACTAATTACTATTGTGTCGGTACGTGACAATCCGATCACCTACATTCTACGTGGTTGTCGTTCGTGACACACGTCACACTAATTCTATGTGTCAGCGTACGTGAACTCCCGTCCCATACATTACGTGTCATTCGTGACACCCGTCCCACTAATTCTATGGTCGGTACGTGACCACTCCGATCCCCTACATCTACGTGTCGGTTCGTTGACACCCGTCCCACTAATTCTAATGTGTCGCGTACGTGACCTCCGATCCACTAAAATCTAAAGTGTCAGTCGTACTACCATCACTAATTTCTATGTGTCGGCAGTGACACTCGATCCCACTAAATCTCATTCATTAATTCATCAAGCCTTCTTTGATACAAAGGCGTCATCCTCTCATCACTTTTAGTTCATCAAGCCTTCTTTTATACCAAGGCATCATCATTCCATTAAGTAAGAGATTAGGTTTTGATCAAGATTTGGGAGTCAATAGCTGCATCATGCTGGTTTCATCACAATCATATATATAAAATAAACATTCATGCATACACACATTTAAGCATAAGACGACTTATAATACTACCAACACATATTCATTCGCGATTCAAGATGTTTACTACGAATGGAAAAGAAACATAACCTAACACTCCACCGAAGACTCGTGAATCAAGCAAGCCAATTCCTCAATTTCGTGTTGCCCTTAGTTCCTCTATCTCTCTACTCGTTCTCTCTCTTTTCCTTTCTGTCTTTGTTCTTTCTTTATTTTTATTATTCAACCCTCTTTCTTTTTACCCTAATTAGTATGAATTAAGAATGAAAGATGGAAATAAAACCACTAATTAACTTAAGTTTATCTCGTTTAACCCCAAGTAATTAGACTTATAACATTAACCCTCTAATTTAAAATAAGTAGGAATAGTCAAAAAAAAGTCCATTAAAACGTGGAAAGAAACCGAACCGAACTGGGATGATGCGTAGATGTGACGGGAGACGCGGCTCCTGCGAGGGTCGTTCATGTCACCCCATGCTGTCCGTCGCATGCAACAGAGACTTGTTTTTAGTGGATGGCATGTGTTGGGTGACGGGCCTTCGAGCCTGCGACGGTCCGTCCCTGCCGAATCCGTCCACGACGTTCAGAGAGGTAGATTTTCAGTACCAATTTCAGGATTTTCTACGGGTTTTTTGAAAACGACACTCCACGACGGTCCGTCGTGCCCTGGACGGTTCCGTCATGGCCTCCGTCACCTCTGCCAGTTTTGCCAATAAAATGGTTGTCAAACGACTAACAGGGTCGTTACAATAGATACCAATACCCATCGTTCGTCCCCGAATCGATCACCCCAGAAGGGAAACATAGGGCGAAAAGGAATACCTGAATCTGTAAACGATGTGGTATCTTTCTGGCATATCTGCCTCCTTCTCCCAAGGGCTTCTTAACCGGTCGAATTCTCAACTGCAACGGGATGGATGCACAATCTCTACGTGACCTCAAACTTGAGAACTTCTCTATATAAATCTAGAACAGGTCCTCCTCATAGACAGTTATCATCAAGCAAAAACCTGAATCCCAACGGATAATGGAATTCCATCCCCTGGTATATTTTCCACAGCGACACATGAAAAACGGAGGTACTCCGGACAGCCCGGGAGGCAAGGCTAAACTAATCAGCCCACCTCCCGATCGCTTTAAGTACTTCAAAGGGTACCATATGTACTGGGCTTAGCTTTGACCTCTTTACCAAACCGCATCAACACTTTTATTGGTGAAACTTTCACAAGACTTTTTCCACCTCCAGGAACTTAAGTTCTAAACCTCTTGATCTGCTATTACTTTCTGTCTTACTTTGAGCCGCTAAGAAGGCTTTTCTGGAATAGATTCACTTTTTCTATCGAACCCTCAAATGATCGTACCCCAAGGTCTAACCTCGAAGAATTCAAACCAAACACAATGGGAGACATACACTCCTACCATTACATGCTTCAAAGGGGAGCCATATTATGCTTGAGTGATAGCTTTAGGGTATGAAAACTCCGCTAAGGGGTAAGAAGGCTATCCCAATGGCCAACGAAATTCTATCACACATGCACGAAGATATCTCCAACACTTGAATCGTTCGCTCAGACGGACAATAGGGATCCTATTTCTTTTCTCTCTCGTCCACCAATAATTCTGAACTGAGGATTATGGAAAGAAGTCCGAATAGTGCTGTTTTTTTGGGTACTAAGGTCTAACTAGTACCCAATTCTACATGCCAGGTTTCCAAAATTAGACGGAAAACTGCGTTACCTCGATCTGCTAGATGATATGGAACTCCATGCAATCGAAACAACTTGGAGATGTAAAAAGTTTGGCTAACTTATATGCATTGTAAGTCACCCTTAACGGAATGAAATGAGCAGACTTAGTTAACCTATCAACAATCACCCAAATAGAGTCATACTTGCCAATTGTCTTTGGAAGACAACCAGAAAGTCCATGCTGAGTTCTCTCCCATTTAAATTCAGGAATGGCATTCTCTGAAGTGTTCCTCCGGGCCCGCTGGTTGTTCAACTTACTTGTTGGACATTGGACATTTGGCAATTAAAAATCCCAAATATCACGCTTCCTTCTTTCTCCACCCAACAGTGTTGCTTTAGGTCCGAAATCTGGGTTGCACCCGGAGGTACGAAACCTTGAACTATGAGCCTCATGTCAGAATAGTGTTGATCAAATCACGACGCGAGGTACACATACCCTTCACCTTTTAATCCTCAACATACCTTCTCATCGATGTTTCGCTTCTTAGGCCTCTCCATTGCAACACTTTATCTCGGAATCCGGATATTTTTAATTTCTCTTCATCACCTAAAGCTTCCCCTTTAATTTGTCTAAGGAAGGAAGATATTGCTCCGAACAAGCTACAAAAATCCTCCCTTTCATTTATCTATTCTCAGTAAGTCATTAGCCAAGTCTGAAACCTCCCCGCCAATGGGCGTTCTAGAGCTTGCAAAGTGAGCTAGAATTCCCATGCTTCCGCCCTTCACTTCTTAAAGCATCCGCTACACAAACATTCGCCTTCCCCGGATGGTACAAAATAGTGATTGTCGTAGTCCTTCAGTATTCCATCATTCCTCTGTCTCAAATTATAATCTCTCTGAGTGAAGAAATACTGTAGACTACGATGAGCCATGGTAGGACCTCACAACTTAACCCAATATAAATAGTGTTCCATTGCTTGTAGTGCACACACTACCGCGGAGCAATTCCAAATCATGAGTTGGATAGTTACGTTAGAATTTTGAATTGTCTTGACGCATTAAGCAATCACATTCTTCGCTTGCACGAGGGGGGGGCACTGCCCCAAAATCTGACGAAGAGCATCACAATACACACTGAAATTTTTGCCTTCCACTGGCAAGGTGAGAATTGGTGCAAGTAGTCAACAGGTCTTGAGCTTATGAAAGCTTTCTCAACACTTCATTCCGACCATCAAATGGAACATTTTGCTTAGTCAAAGTTCGTCAGTGGGAAGCAATTAAAGAGATCCCTTCGACAACGGGCGGGGCGGTAGTAGTAGCTAACCCAACAAAGCATCCTTATTTTGACACATAGTCGGTCTTACCCAATTCTTCACATTCGATCTTTAGCCGGATCCACCATCACTCCATCCTTAGAAACCACGTGCACCAAGAAGGAACTGCATCTAGCCAAAAAATCATCACTTAGAGAACTTGGCGTAACGCTTTTTCCCTCAAAAGTTCAAACACAAACCGATCAAATTGCTCCTCAGTTCTTCTTACTTTTAGAATATACCAGTATATCATCTATAAATCCGATCACAAAGAGGTTCCAAACGGCTTAGAATATCCCGTTCACAAGCTGATGACGACAGCAGGGGCGTTCGTTAAGACCAAAAAGACATCATCCACAAATTAGTAATGTCAATAACTCGTTCGAAAAAAGCAGTCGTGGGCACATCGTGCCCGTATTTCAATTGATGATAACCGGATCTCAAGTCACTTTAGAGAAGACACAAGCACCTGTTTAATTGATCCACATAAGTCATCAATGCGAGGAAGAGAGGTAAAGTGTTATTAATAGTTACCTTGTTCAAAATGTCGGTAGTTATGCACATCCGAAAAAACTCCAATCCTTGCGGGGACGCCATAGTGAGCAGCATTGTCGTACCGCTGAAACCAGAGGTTGTTGGTGTTGTAGAAAGAAGATAGAAACCATGAGGGTTGCCTGACCCTGCTCGGATAACCCACTAAGATAAGCAAGTACTTGGTTGATCATTCTGGGGTAGGTGGGGTGCAATTTCATCCTTCGGCCTTGTTAATTCTCCCCTTACCCCCCTTCTTATAACTCCTCGTGGGTCGGTGGAGGAGTCACCGCACCATAGTATCAGATGGGCTAGGCTGTTGTCCTATTCCTCCTAGAGGACGTTCCTCCCATGACCTCTCCCACGGCTCTGTCGTGCTCTTCCTCGAGCTACAGCCCCAGGTGGATGGATAAGTGTTCTTGTCTTCAGTTGTTGGGCTGGTTGCGTGGTCGTTGCTCTAGTGTATAACATATGCGAATAGAGTGAAGATGGTCAGTACCCAATTCGTATCGCTACAGATTACCAATTGGTCCAAGTAGTAGCACGAAAGAAGAATGAAAGAGTGAAATTTCCTACAAGTCCTTATTAGCCTCTCAAGGGAAAAGTAAAGGCGTCCCCTACCGTTCCTTAAGATCTACTAGACCTGTCGCTTGTGGATGGAGGACCCAATGAACCTAAATGCTCTGATACAAAGTTTGTTCACGACCCAAATAGGGGACGCGACGGGCACCACATTGACCCTCCTATGTGAGGCGAACAACCAATCTAAACCTTAACATTCAAGAATATCAACAGAAAATACTATGCGGAAGATTAACTCATAATAAAAAACAATTTTCAATAACTGATTATTTATTATCCCAAAAGCTGGAAGTCACAGTACAAGAAAACATCGATCTCAAATACTTTAAATCGGAATGTATAAGAACAAAATAACTAAAAAAGCTAGTCCATGCGGGAAGGAAGTTCAAGGATCAAGATTGAAGAAGAAGGACCACAGTCCCAAGCTATAGACGCAGTAGCTCACCCTAATTGTCCGATGAATGTGAAGACTGGCTAGATTGCTGTTGAGTTGAAGTATGTTGACAGAACGTTGCTGCATTACACAAATAAAAAAGAGGAAAACATGAAAAGTAGGGGGTCAGTACAACCACATGTAATGAGTAGATATTCATCGGCCCCAACTCAAAATAGGGAACAGTTATAATCAATAATAAGATCAATCATAAAATACTCAACATGTAGCAATAACAACATGAATTCATCAATAAACGACAAACGAGTCACACATGAGGACTAAGCATCAATACCATACTCTTTTGGGAATTAATCCATTAGATTGAGTAGATTATTATCTTTCAAGATCATGATCTTTCTCCCTCTCGGTGTCGGACGTGAAACTCCCGATCCTCTTATTCTATCCTGGTGCCGGAACGTGGCACTCCGAATCCTCATTCTATCCTGTACAGGAAACGTGGCACCCGATCCATATTCTATCTCGGGTTGTCGGAAAGTGACCCACTCGATCTCATATTCATTTCTAAGCCTTGGTCCCGGAACGTGGCACCGATCCATATTTCTATCCCTGTACCGGAACGTGGTAAACCCGAGCCATATTTATCATGTTTGGTGGTTGCTCGGAAGGAACACTTCACCGTATCCTCATATTCATTCTATCCTGGTTAACGGAACGTGGCACCCGATCCCCTAATCATCAAGCCTTTTTTACCACTAGGCATCATATTTATTATATAATTATCAAGCCTTTCTTTCATTGTTTTTAAAAAAACTAAGGCATCATCATTCCTTATATAATATTATCAAGTGAATTAGGGTCTTTCAAGATTGGATTCAATAACTTATTCATGCTTTGTTAATCATCACAATTTATATCATAATCATGCAATGCATACACACTTAAGCACATAGCAGGGTTTACAATATTTATCAACAAATTCTATTTCACTATTAAGAGTACTACGAATATCGTAACATAACCATAAACTACAGCCCCAGTGGCTGGTTCAGATGCATCTTATCTTGCGATGTGATGTTGGCGTAGTCGTTTTTTTTTTTTTTTTTTTGTTGCTCTAGTTCAACCATCTGCGAAATAGATGGAAAGATGGTCAGTATACCAATTTGTATCACCTAGATACTATGGATCCAGTAATGAGCACGAAAGAAAGAATGAAAGAATGGAATTTTCCTAAAAGTCTTATAGCTCTCAAAGAGAAAAGTAAAGGGCGTCCCCCTTACCGTGATTAAGACCCTATAGACCTGTTCTGGGTGAGAGACCAAACGACCTAATGCTCTGGATACAAAGTGTCCGACCCAAACAGAGCCGGCCACTGGCACCCACATTACCCCTCCTAGTGAGCGAACACAACCCAACTGAAACCTTATCCTCTCAATTAATATTCACATAAAAGAAAGCGGAGACTTAAACTCATAAATAAAAGACATCCATATTTAAAATTCAACATCTATTAATCCCCAAAATCTGGAAGCATACACACAGAACATCTTGATCAATTACTAAACTAAGAGTTATCCTAGAAGCCTAAAACAAAGAAAAGCTAGTTATGCCGAAATTCAAGGCATCAAGACATGAGGAAGGAGATTCCGTCCAAAGCTAGACGCATTCGCTCAACCTGACGCATGCGGTTTTTTGACGAAGATGGCTTGATGAACTAATGTGAGTCGAAGATGACGGCACGTTGCTGCACTCCACAAATTAAACAAAAGGCAAAACATATTAAAAGTAGGGGGGTCAGTACAAGCACAAGTACTGAGAGGTATGCATTGGGCCCAATCAAAACATAGACAACAATATATATCATGAAAATCATAAAAATCAACAATATTTAAAATGTATACATATAAGTACAAACATCATTTATATATCACGATCATATCTATGAGGACTCAAGCCTCCATGCCATAATTATTTGGGATACATGTGCTTTAGATGAGTATCTAGTATATTTCAAGATTCATTATCTGATTACTTGTGTCGGTACGTGACAACTCCGATCCTTCCTACTACTAGTGTCGGACGTGACACTCCGATTCCCCTTACATCTACGTGTCGGTTCGTGAACCCGTCCCCATAAGTCTATGTGTCGGTACGTGACACTACGATCCCCTACATTACGTGTCGGATTCGTGCCCCATCCCACTTAATTGATGTGTGGGTACGTGAAACTAATCGATCCTCATACATCTACGGGTCGGTTAGTTGAACACCATCCCACTAAATTCTATGTGTCGGTAGTGACACTCCGATCCCCTACATCTACGTTGTCGGTTCAGGAAAACCGTACCATAAATTCTAGTGTCGGTATGTGGACCACTCCGATCCACTACATCGATGTGGTGTTCGTGACACCCTCCCCACATAATTCTATGTGTCGGGCCCGTGACCACTCCGATCCACAATCTCATTCTATTAATTCATAAAGCCTTCTTTATAACAAGGCCGTCATCATCTCATCACTTGAGTTAATCAAGCTTCTTTTTATACCAAGGCATTCCTCATAACAAGAGATTAGATTTTTATCAAGATTCTGGATTCAATGTTCATATGCTTGTTCACCACAATCATATATAGAAAAAATCACATCATGCATAAACAAGTTAAGCATAAAGGAAAGACTCTATAATACTACCAAACACCGTATAATTCGTATTAAGAGTTTACCACGAATAGTATAAAAGAAACCATTAACCTACTCTCCACCGAAGACTAGTATCAAGCAAGCAAATTCCTCAATATTTCTTGTTGCCATCTTCGTTCACCTCTTCTCTTAACTCGTTCTCCTCTCTTTTTCTTTCGGGTCTTTTGTTCTTTTCTATTTTTCTTATTCAACCCTCTTTCTTGTTACCCTAATTATAGTAATTTAGAATGAAAGATGGAAATAATAACCCCTAATAACTTAAGGTACCTCTTTAAACGCAAGTATTAGAATTATTAACATAACCCTCTAACTTTAGAATAAAGCAGGATAGTCAAAACGTCCCTTAAATGTGTAAAAAAAATCAGACCAAACTGAGGATTGCGTGCCGTGACGGGCGGCCGTAGTTGCCCTGCGACGGTCCGTCTGTTGTCGTCGACATGAACAGAGGGACATTGTTTTAAGTGGATGGCCTGTTGACGGGCCGTTCGAGCTGCGACGGTCCGTCCTGCCACTCAGTACGACGTTCAGAGAGTCGATTTTCAGTACACCCATTTCCGATTTTCGAAGTGTTTTGAAACGACACCTCCCAGACGGTCCGTCGGCCCTTGACGGTCCGTCGTGGCCTCCGTCACCTCTGCCAGTTTTTCCAGGATAAAATCTGTTGCTCAAAACGACTAAACAGGTCGTTACATTATGTGAATATAAATATTAATATGAATGATGACGTGGACGTGAATATGAATGTCGACGTAAATGTGAATGTGAACGTCAACGTATTATCAAAACCAAAAATCAAGATCATCATCAGCATCAACATAAAATTCAAGGACAGCGTGAACATTAGTGTCAATATCAATGTGAATGTCAACGTAAATGTGAACATCAACATACATCAATGTCAACATGAACGGTGAACCTCAATATGAACATTAACATTAATATCAATATTACTATAAACGTAAATGACTGTGTGAATGTAAATATCAACAACAACATTAATATGATCATCATCATAAATGTCATTATTAAAGTGAACGTGAACATAAACATAAATCTTTACGTTAACGTCAATCTCAGCGTCAACATAAACGTAAACAACTAAGTGAACATCAATTTCAATGTCAATATAAAACTTATTGTAAATATGGATGTCAATGTAAACATGAATGTTAGCGTTAACGTGAACGTGAACAAGAATGTCAACATCAACATCAGAGTCAATATAAACATCAATGGCAACGTAAATGTTACTGTAAATGTCAATTAGCATTAACTTAAACGTGTACGTCAACACAAATGTAAATCAATAAATCAACATGAATATTAACATCGACATCATCATAAACGTCAATGTCACGTCAATATAAACCTCATCATGAATATCAATGTCAACATAAACGTAATTGTTATAGAGAATGTCAAAGTCCATGTGATTGTCAACATGAACGTGAACGTGAACATCAACATCAATGTCAACATAAATGACAACATTAATGTAAATGTTAATGTGAGCGTTAACGTCAACATCAATGTGTCCCTGAACGTCAAAGTAACTGTCAAGGTGAACATCAACGTATATGTGAACGTGAACATAAACATAAACATAAACGTCAACGTCAACATCAACATTTACGACAGCAGTAACGTCAACGTCAACATCATAATTAAAGTAAACTTTAACATTTTCGTGAACGTCAATGTCAACGTCAACGTCAATGTAAATATAAACATCAATGTCAATACCATTGTGAATGTCAACGTAATTTACAATGTCAATATTAACGTCAATATCAATATGTTTACATGAATGTAAATGTTAACGTCTATGTAACGTGAAAGTTAACATCAACGTTAATATAAATATAAACGTAAATGTAATATTTTGAATGTCATGTAATGTAATGAACATCAATATAAACCTAAACATGAATGTTAGAGATATGTGAACATGAACATCAATTTCAATATCAACATCAACGTGAATATGAACATCAACATCAATGTGAATTTCAATATCAACGTGAACGTAAATGTGAACGTTAATGTAATCGTGAACTCCAATTAACATGAACGTGAACATCAAGTTAACTTCATCATGAAATTGAATGTTAAATTTAACATTAATGTCAACATCAATACCAAAACCAATGTAAACATGAAGATCAATGTGTATGTCAACATCAATGTGAATGCTGATGTCAACGTCAATGTGAATGTCAACGTCAGCGTCAACATCAATGGAAACATGAAAACAAATGTGCATGTTAACGTCAACATCAACATACACGTCAACGAGAATATGAACATTAACGCAAACATCAACGTGAACATCAATATAAACTTCAATGTCTACGTGACTGTGAATGTGAATGTTAACATAAACATCTATTTAACATTAACGTTAACATCAATGTTTATGCGAATGTGAATGTGAACTTAAACGTAAATATCAATGTCAACCTAAAAATAAATGTTAATGTGAATGTCATCTTGAATGACAATGTGAACGTTAACATCAAGATGAAAATAAACATAAACGTAAATGTCAGCATTAACGTGACTGTCAATGTGAATATAAATGTTAAAGTCAACGTGAACATCAACATGAACATGAACATCAACGTCAACATTAGTGTCAACAATAGCGTCAACACAAACATACTTAAACGTCAATGTCAGCATCAACAAGAATGTTAATGTCAACGTCAATGCTAAAATACCTGAATGTTAATGTCATCATCAACAAGAATGTTAATGTAAACGTCAAAGTAAATGTCAATGACAACAACAATGTGAACGTTAACGCCAATGTAAGCATCAAAATTAACATTAAAATTAATGTGAATGTCAACATAAACATAAGTGTAAATGTCAGCGTCAACGTGAACATAACGTCAATATTAAAGTCAATATAATTGTTAGAATTAGCATCAAAATAAATTTAAACGATATGGTGAATATTAAATTCAACTTTAATGTGAACATCAATATCAATGTCACCACAAACGTGAACGTGAACGTTAGTGTCAACGTGAACGTCAGTGCCAACGTGAACGTAAACATTAACGTGAATGTGAACGTAAATGTAAATGTTAATGTAAACATCAACATGAATATTAATGACACCGTGAACTTTACCTTTAGCATCAACGTAAATATGAATGTCAACATAAATGTAAATGTCAACGTGAATGTGAATGCCAACGTCACTGTCAACGTCAATGTCAGCATAAATATGAACGTCCACATTAATGTCAACGTTAATGTCAACGTGAATGTCAACTTCTACGTAAACATTAACGTAATTTTAAGCATCAATGTCACCATCAATATTCATCAGTGTGAACTTAAATGTGAATGCCAACGTGAATGAGAACATGAACATGATCCACAATGTTAACTTAACGTGAATGCGAACGTCAATGTCTATGTGAACGTCAATATCAGCTTCAACATCTGCCTGAACATAATTTTCAATATTTGTCTGAACTTCTATGTCAATGCAAAAAGATTGTGAACATCAATCTCAACTTCAATGAAAACGTCAACGTTAACTTCAATGTCAACTGATTGTGAACATCAATGTCAATGTGAACATCCACCATAAACGTGAACATGAACATTAGAACAAACGTCAACATCAACGTTAATGAAAACATTAATGTCAACATCAACATCAATGTGAATGGTCAAAATAAATGTTATCGTGAATATCAACATCGGCATCAACGAAAATGTGAACATCAACATAAATGTAAACATCTGTGTCAATGTGAACATCAATATGAACGTGAACGTGAATGTCAATCTCAACATCAACGTCAACGTCAATATGAGCATCAACGTCAATACTAAAATTAATATGAAAGTCATCAACATCAACGTTAATGTGAACGTCAACATCAACATCAACAAAAATGTGAACATCAATCTTAGCGTCAACATATACGTCTATGTGAAAGTCAACATCAACGTCAATGTAAAGGTCAACATAAACATAAACAGCAACATCAACATAAATCTATATGAACCATTACAGAACCATCAATGTATATGTGTGAACATTAACATAAACATAAACAACAACGTCAACATCATCATGACCATCAACGTCAACATGAACATTAATATGATAGTCAACGTAAACGTGAACTGATCCTTAACGTAAGATTCAGCGAGAGTATTAGTGCCAATGTGAACGTTAATGTGAATGTCAATGTGAACATGAATGTCAATATTTATAAGAATATCAACGTGATCGTAAATGTTAAAGTCAACATCTACGTGAACATTAATATAAATATCAACGTCAACATACACATCAAGATGAACATCAATGCCAACATAAATGACAAGGTTAATGTCGAGGTAGACGATGATAATGTGATCGCCAACATCAATGTTAAAGTGAAAATGAACGTGAACATCAAAACCAATGTAAATATCAATGTCAACGTGAATGTTAACATCAATGTCAACATCACTATGAAGGTAAACATCAACATTTGCTTAACGATCAACTTAAATGTTAATTTCAAAATGAACATCAACGTCAACATCAATATTAATGTCAGCACTCAGTGTGAAAGTGAATATAATAGCCAATGTTAACGTCAATGTTAATGTAAGTATAAATGTCAAAGTCATTATAAACATCAATATAAATGTGAACGTGAATGTCAATGACCACATGAATGTATTAATATGAATGTCAATGTGTATGTAAACGTCAATGTTAACAAGATTTTAATCATCTACGTCAGCATAAATTTATACGTCAACATACACATCAATGTCAGTGTGTATGTTAACGTTAATGTAAATGTGAATGCCAACATCAAACTCAATCTCAATGTGAATGTCAACGTAAATATAAATGTCAACATAAATGAGAACGTCAACATCAAAGTCAACGTCAACGTAAACGTCAACTTGAACATGATCGTGAACGTGAATGTCAATGTCAATATTCACGTGAAAGTCCACAAAACCGCAACATCAATATTTAAACGTGAAAGCCAGAGTGAATGTAAACATCAACGTAAATGTTAATGTGAATATCAACAAATCAACTTAAGAATGAACATCAACGTCAACATAAATGTCAATGTCAATATAAATGTGAATGTAAAACAAAACGTAAGAGTCAGTGAGTATGTCAACGTCAACGTAAATGTTAATGTGAATGTGAATGTCAATATGATTGTCAAATTATACGTGAACCTCAATTTGATCGTCAAAGTTAATGATAACGTTAACATCAACGTGAAAATCAACGTCAACATCAACACGAACGTCAATATGAACCTCAATGTCAATGGCCAACATAAACATAAACATCAACATCAATGCAAATGTACGAATAAGCAAGAATATCAACGTCAATATGATCATGAACGTCAACATAACATAAACTTAAATGTGAACTTCAATGTAAACATAAACGTCTGCAACAACCTGAAATTCAACATGAACGTAAACTTCAACATAAATATAAGCGTAATGTGAATGTCAACATGAACGTTAATGTTAACATCAAGATCTGCGTCAAGGTAAACGTAAAAGATAGGGTGAACACTAAAGTTAAGGTCAATGTCAACGTCAATGTCAATGTAAACATCGACATCAATGTCTACTGAACCTCAACGTCAGCGTGAACGCCAATGTTAATGTCAATGTAAACATAAACATATATATCAACGCCGACGCCTTGTATAATATCAACGTTATTGTGAACGTGTAATCAATGTCAATGTCAATGTCAAAGTCTATGTGGAAGTCAATATAAATGTGAACATCAATGTAAATGTCAAGCAAAACATCAACGTCTTGGTGAACATTAATGTGTATATCGACATCAATGTCAATGTTTACAGAAGAATAAACGTAAACATCAACATTTGTGTCAATGTAAATGAAAATGTCAACGTCAACGTTAATGTGAATGGCAACACTAACTCAATGTGAACATGAATTTCAAGGTAAATGTAAACGTGAATGTCAATGTCAATTTAACGTCAATATCAACATCAATGTCAATGTTAATGTCACCTTCAACATCACTGTTAACGTCAATATGAACGTCAACGTCAACGTGAATGTCAACGTCATCATCAACATAAACATCAACAACAATGTGAACGTTAACATCAACGTTAATGTGAACGCAAACATCCACGCCACCATAAACAAAAATAACAACGTGAATATGAATGTCAACATGAACGTGAACGTCAACTTGAACATGAACTTAAACATAACCGTTAATATCAACGTCAATGGCAACATGAATAACAATGTGAACTTTAATGTCAACATCGATGTGAACATGAACGTCAATGAAAATGTAAACATAAATGTCAAAATGAACGTCAAGGTCTATGTTAATGTAAACGTCAACATAAATGTGAATGTCCATGTGAATAATAACGTTAATGTGAATGTCAATGTCAACATGAATGTCAACTTAACTGTAAATGTCATTGTTATTTTAAACGTCAATGTCAACGTCAATAATAATTTCAATATGAATGTCTATGAGACTCTCAACGTGAACATGAACGTCAATGTCATTGTTAACATAAACGTCAACTTGATCACAAATGTCAACATATATGTGAACGTCAATATAAAAGTCAACATGAACATGAACATAAACATAAATATAAATGTGAACGTGAATGTAAACGTCAACATCAAGATCAAGATCAAGATCAACATTAACATAAACATCAACGACTACGTGACATTAGTGTAAACGTCAATGTGAACGTCAACGTAAATTTAAATGTCAACATAAACATCAATAAATATGTCAATATCAACCCCTATGTGAACATAATTATCAACGTCAATGTGAATGTTAATGTCAACGTCAAAGTAAACCTTAATGTTAACGTCCACATCAATATAAATGTCAATATCAACATTAATGTAAACATCAACGTCAACGTCAAGGTGACCATCAACATCAATGTTAACATCAAAGTAAATGTCAATGTGTACGTCGATGTCAACATCAATGTGAACAACCATAGTAGTGTAAACGTCAATATTAGAATGAACGTAACGATCAACACTTTTGTGAATGCGAATGAATATTTAGTGTGCACTTTAACATCAACTTCAATGTAAACGTCAAAGAAAACCTCAATGTTATCTGATTGTAAACATCAATGCCAACATGAACGTCCACCATACACGTGAACATGACTATCTACATAAACGTCAATGTTAATTCAAACTGAATATGAACGTCAATGTCATCATTAATGTGAAAATCAATGTCAATGCTAATGTGAACGTCAACGTAAATATTAAAAAAATGTAAAGATCAACATATATATATATATATCTGTGGCAACGTCAATATCAACCTCAATGTCTGTAACGACCTGTTTAGTCGTTTTGAGCAGCGGATTTTATTTCTGGAAAAACTGGCTGAGTCGACGGACCCCACGACGGACCGTCATGGCACGAACGAGCCATCGATGGGGTCCCGTTCCAAAACACACTTGAATTCTGAAAATTGGGTACTGAAATCGACTCTCTGAACGTCAAGACGAATGGCAGGAAGGCCGTCACAGACTCTTTGGTGGAATTGGTCTCTGAACCTTGCGACGACCTGCAGGGACGGACGTCGCAGGGCGGACGGGACGTACAGGCCTGCGCACTCCCAGGCGATGGGTCGGATTTCTGGGAATTTATTAAGGGGCGTTGTGGACATTTCCGTGCTTTAAGTATAAAGTGCGTGGGTTAATGGTGATAAGTCTCTAATACTTGGGGGTTTAAAGAAGGTACATTAGTTAATAGTTGGGTTATTAGATGCCAATTTTATAACCTAATTATTATGATTATTAGGGTAAAAGAAAGAGGGTTTGAATAAGAAAAAATAGAAAGAACAAAGGAGACAGGAAAAAAAAAGAGAGAGAAACGACGAAGAGACAACAAGAATTTGAGGAATTGCTTGACTTGATCACAATCTTTGGTGGAGGTAGGTTATGGTTTCTCTGACGATATTCGTAGTAAACTCTAATTCAGCTATGATATGTATGATTAATAGTGTAAACCCTGCTCTATGTGCTAATGTATGCTTGCCTGAATATAATTATATAACTGTGATATATAATCATGATGAAGTTATTGAATCCCAAATCTTGCCAAACCCTTAATATCTTTGTTAATGCTGAGGCCTTGGTAAAGAAAGACGGCGTGATGAACTAAAATAATGAGAGGATGATGCTTGGTAAGGAAAGAAGGCTTGATGAATGATAGAATGAGATTGGGGATGGGTGTCACGAATCGACAGTAGATTAGGGATCGGGTGGTCACGAACCGACACGTAGATTAGGGTATAGGGTGTCAGAACCAAAAGTAGATTTAGGAGATTGGTGTCACGAAACAGACACGTAGATTTGAGGGATCGGGTGTCAAGAACCGACAACAAGACCTTGGGGATAGGGTGGGTGTCACGAACGACAGTAGATTTGAGGGGATCGGGTGTCATGACCACAACGTAGAGAGAGTTAGGGATTATCGGGCGTCACGAAAAGACAGTAGATTGAGGGAGCGAGTGTCACGGTTCGGACACCATAGGTAGAGGGGACGGAGTGTAACGTACCGACAAGAGGATAATGAATATGAGGGAGCGGAAGTGTAACCGGACCGAAACAAGGAAGAATAACAGATAATGAATCTTGAAGATGTGATATGTAACTAAATACTGACACATAATTCCCAAAATGAGTATGGTATGAGCTTGAGTCCTTCAGTGTGAACGTGACGGTAATTGTTAATGAATATAGTACTTGGGTGCTAAATGTTGGATCAGAGTTTCTTTATGAGGTTATTCGAAATATACTGTTTCTATTTGGAGTTGGCCCGATGATATCTACTCAGTTCCCGTGTTTTTTACTGACCTACTTTTATGTTTTTCTTCTTGTTTATTTGTGGAGGCAGCAAACGTGCCGTCATCTGCGATTCAAGAGTAAATCCTCAGCCAGTCTTCATTACTCCGGATATCAGGGTGAGCTATGCTTATAGATTGGACTGGATCGTCCTCTAAGTGTGATGATTTGATTTGAAGTTCGGCATGGACTAGCTTATGTATTTTTAGCTTCTTAGAAACTCTTAGATTTAGTAATTTGAAGTAGATGTTCTTGTGATGATGACTTCCAGATTTTGGGAAATAATAGTTATTGAATTGGTTTTTATTAATGAGTTTAAGTCTTCCGCATTACTTTATGTTGATATTACACTGAAATGTTAAGGTTTAGATTGGTTGGTTCGCTCACATAGGAGGGTAAGTGTGGGTGCCAGTCGCGGCCCGATTTGGGTCGTAACAATGTCAACATGAAAGTGAACATGAACATCAATGTTAAAATCAACATCAACGTCATGTAAAAGTCAATGTAAACTTAAACATCAATGTCAATGTAAATCCACGTGAAGATCAATGTCAAAATTAATGTATAAGTGTTAACGTTAACATAAATAAGAATGTCAATATTAACATCAACGTCAACTTCAATGTATCTGTGAACGTTAACATAAAAGTTAACATAAACAGAACATAAAACATAACGTAAGAGACAACGAGAGTATTAGTGCCAACGCGAATGTCAATGTCAATGTCAACGTGAACATGAACATCACCTTGTATGTTAACATCAACCTGATCTTCAATGTTAACATCAACATCTACGTGAACGTGAATATAAAAGTCAACGTCTACGTACACATCAAGGTGAGCATCAGTGCCAAATGAACATTAAGGTAAATGTCGAGGTGAACGAAGTTGAAGTGATCACCTACGTCAATGATTACATGAATGTGAACGTGAAAGTAGACATCAACGTTAATATCAATGTCAACATGAACGTTAACATCAATGTCAAAATGATCATGAATGTAAACGTCAACATTTGCATTAACAACAACATTAATGTCAATATGAAATCAGCATCAATGTTAAGATCAATGTGAAAATCAGTGTAAGCGTGAAGGTGAACATGAATACAAATGTTGACATCAACGCTAATATAAGTGTGAACGTCAACGTCTATGTAAACGTGAACATCAACGATAGCGTAAATGTATTAATGTGGATATTAACAAGTACGTAAACATCAAGGTCAATAAGAACATGATTATTTATGTTAATAAAATATATACGTCAATATCAACGTCATTGTTAATGTGTACGTTAATGTCAATGTAAATGTTAATGTCAACGTCACATCAATGTAAATGTGAACGTCAAAATAAATGTAAACGTCTACATCAATGATAATGTCAACGTCAATGTAAACGTAAACTTGATATGAATGTGAATGTTAAAGTCAATGTCAAGCAAATGTCAACATCCATGTGAACGTCCATAGCAACGTCAATGTATAAACATGAATATCAATATAATCGTTAACATTAACATAAATATGAATGTAAATGTCAACAAATGAACATCATTGTGAATATAAACATCAATATAAACTTCAATTTCAATATAAACGTGAACGTCAAACTAAATGTAAGAGTCACTAAGTATGTCAACATCAACGTAAATGTCTATGTGAATGACAATGTGATCATGAACGACAATATCTACATTACGTCAATGTTATCGTCAATGTTAACGTTAACGTCAACATCAATTTCAACATCAATGTCTATGTGAATGTCAACATGAACCTTAACGTGAACGTGAATGTCAATGTCAACGTCAACATAAGAGTCAACATAAACCTCAATGTAAATGTTTGAGAGAATGTCAACGTCAATGTGATCATGAATGTAAACATAAGCATAAACATAAATATGAACTTCCATACAATCATAAACATCAGCGTGAATATAAATGTGAACGTGAACATGAACTTCAACGTAAATGTGACCTTGAATGTGAACTGCAAAGGAAAAGTTAATGTACACATTAATGCTGATGTCAACGTAAAAATTAGTGTCAAGATAAATGTAATATTCAACGTGAATTTAATGTCAAGGTTAATGTTTATGTCAATGTCAACGTTAATGATAACCTTAACGTCAGCGTGAACATTAATCTTAACGTCAACGTAAAAGTTAGCATAAGCATCAACGTTAATGTCAAAGTTAAGGTCAACGTAAATGTGAACGTCAATGTTAACATTAATATGAGGGTATAAATGTTAACGTCAATATCAAAATAAATGTAAACGTTAATGTGATCATAAATATAAAATTCAACGTTATTGTAAACGTAAAGTTAAAAGTCACGATAAGTATCAAAGTTAATGTGACTTTAATGTGTACATCAACGTCTATGTGAAAGTCAATGTGAACGTAAATGTCATGGTGAACATCATTGTCAAGCCTAAAGTCAACATGTATATCTGAGTCACCATCAACATTAAAATCATCATGAATGTAAACGTCAATATTTGCGTAAATGTCAATAACAATGCCAATATTAACATCAATGGGAATGTAAATGCTAATGTTAACGTCATCATAAATGTAAATGTAAAATTCAACGTGAACGTGAATGTCAACCTTAACGTGAACTTCAATGTGAATGTTAATGTCAATGCCAGCATTAACGTAAACATCAATGACAATGCAAATGTTAATGTCTACATCAAGGTTAACTTCAACATCAACATCACCATGAACGTGAATATCAATGTGAACATAACACGAAAATGAATATAAATGTGAATTTCATTGTCAACGTCACGTTATAATCAATGTTAACATCAACATCAACATAAATGTTAACATAAAGGTCAACGTTAAAATAAATGTAAACTTCAATGTAAACCAACATGAACATTGAAGATAACATCAATGTATAAGTGTGAACGTTAACGTAGAGATCAAAGTGAACGTCAACATAAGCGTGAACATCAATGTTAATATGAACGTCAACATAAAAGGCAATATACACGTGAATATCAACCTTAATGTAGGAGTCAGCGAGAGTATAAGTATCAACATGAACGACAGTGTGAATGTCAACGTGATCAACATCAACTTGAACGTAAATGTCAACATTTATGTTAACGTCAGTGTCAATATAAATATCAAAATGAACATAAATGTCAACATCAATGTGAATGTCAGCGACAACGTAAACGTAAACATAAATGCCAACGTTAACCTCAACCCTAATGTAAGCGTGAACATCAACGTCAATATGAATATCAATGTCAATGTGAACATAAATATATGTGAATATCAATGTGTACGTAAACGTCAATGTAAACATCTGCATGAATGAGAATGTCAACATGAAAGTCAAAGTCAACGTAAATGTCAATTTTAGCATGAATGTGAACATAATTGTCAATGTCAATGTCAACGTCAATGTCACTGTAAATGTCAACATCCACGTGAACGTCCATGGAAATATTAATATATAAATGTGAATGTAAACCTAAACGTAAACATCAATTGAAACATAAATATCAAAATCAACAAATAAACATCGGTGTAAACATCAATGTTAACATAAACGTCAATGTCAACATAAATATGAATGTCAAAACTAAATGTAAGAGTCAGTGAGTATGTCAAGATCAACTTAATTTTCATTGTGAATGTCAACATGAATATGAAAGTCAATTTCTACGTAAATGTCAATGTGATCGTCAACGTTAACATTAATATCAACGTCAATGTCTATGTGAACGTTAATATAAAATTCAACATAAACATGAATATCAATGTCAATATCAACATCAACATCTCCATCAACGTAAATGTAAGAGTCCATGAGAATATTAACGTTTGTGTGATTATGAACGTCAACATAAACATATATATAAATATGAACTTCTTTGTAAATATAAATGTAGCATGAACGTGAATGTGAAAGTGAATATGAACTTCAACATAAACGTGAATGTAAAAGAAAACTTCAACTTAAATATGATTGTTAACATGAACGTTAAAAAACATCAAAATCAGCATTATGGAAAATGTAAAAGACAGTGTGAACGTGAAAGTAAAGGTCAACATCAACGTCAACATCAATGTAAACGTCAACATCAGCATGAACGTCAATGGTAACATCAACATAAACCTAAACATGAATATCAACGTAAAGATTAACGTAAAGGTCAACGTTAACCTAAGTGTCAACTTCAAAGTAAATCCACATTAACATCAACGATAACATCAATGTATAACTTTGACCTTTAATGTAAACATGAACATAAACGTTAAAATCAGCGTGAACATTATACCAATATTAACGTCAACATAAAAGTCAATGTAAACGTGAATATCAACCTTAACGTAGGAATCACGATAGTATAAGTATCAACATAAACGTTAATATGAATGTTAACATGAACATTATCGTCAACGTCTATGTGAACAGAAATGTGATCGTCAATGTTAACGTGAATGTCAAGATGAATGTCAACATCAATGTAAACATCAATGTCAACGTTAATGCCAACATAAACTTCAAGGCGAATGTTGAGGTAAACGATGTTAACGTGATCACCAAAACCATGTTAAAGTGAACGTGAACCAGAATATCAATGTCAACATAAATATAAACGTCAACGTGAACGTTAACATCAATATCAATATCAACATGAACATAAATATAAATATTTATATTAATGTTAACGTCAATGTTAATATCAAAATAAATATTAGCGTCGACATCAATGTGAATGTAATCGACACCGTGAACGTGAACGTGAATTGCAACGTTAACGCTAATCCTAATTAAAGCTTGAAAGTCAATGTCAACATGATTGTCAACGTCAACATGAACGCTAATATCAATGACAATATAAACTTATTAATGTGAATGTCAATGTGTATGTAAACGTCAATGTAAAGAAGATTGTGATCATGGACGTCAACATAAATATATACATCACCATTAACGTCAGCATTAACGTCAACATTAGTGTGTATGTTAAGGTCAAGACAAAGTTAACATCAATGTCAGCGTCAATGTAAACATGAACATCAAGGAAAATGTAAACATCTGCATGAATGAGAATGTTGACGTGAATGTCAAAGTAATCTTAAATGTCTATTTGAACATGAACATGAACCTAAATGTCAATGTCAACGTAAACGTCAACATCCACGTGAACGTCCATAACAATTATAATGTATATATGTGAATGCCAACGTTAACATAAACAACAACTTAAATATAAACATAAACTTCAACAAATCAACATCAGTGTAAACATTAACGTTAACATAAATGTGAAAGTCAAACATAAATTTAAGTGTCAGTGATTATGTAAACGTCAACTTAATCGTCAATGTGAATGTCAAGGTGATATGAAGGTAAACTTCTACGTAAATGTCAATGTGATCGTCGATGTAAACGTTAAGGTCAACATTAATATCAACGTCAATGTCTACGTGAACATTAATATGAACATCAACATCAACATCAACGTCGATCAATGTCAACGTCAATATAAACATACACATAAATATCAACGTAAATGTAAGGTTCTGCGAGAATGTTAACGTCTATGTGATCATGAACTTCAACGTAAACATAAACGTAAATGTTAACTTCACTGTAAACATAAAAGTTAGCATGAACGTGAATGTGAACGTGAACATGAACTTCAACATAAATGTGAATGTTATAGTAAACTTCAATGTAAATATGAGTGTAAACATGAACGTTAACGTTAATATCAAAATCCACATTAAGGTAAATTTAAAATACATCGTGAACGTTAACATAAAGGTCAACCTCAACATCAACATCAACATGCATGTAAACCTCAACGTCAGCGTGAACGTCAACATTAACATCAACATAAACATAAATATAAATATCAACGTCAACGCCCTGTTGAACGTCAATGTTATTCTCAACGTGTAATCAATGTCAACATTAATATCAATGTCCACGTGAAAGTCAATTTGAATGTGAAGGTCAATGTAAACGTCAAAGCAAACATCAACGTCAAGGTGAAAGTTAACGTATATATCAACGTTTATGTCAGCATTTACATAAGCATAAATGTTAACATCAACATTTTTGTGAATGTAAATGATAACGTCAATGTCAACGTCAATGTGAACGTAAACACTAACTCAATTTAAATGTGAAAGTCACTATAAACTTAACGTAAACGTTAACTTAACATCAATATCAATGTTACCGTCAACGTTAATGTTAAAGAAAATGTGAACATAAAATTCAACGTGAATGTCAATGTTAGCATCAACGTAAACCTCAATGAATGTGTGAATGTTAACGTCAACGTCAATGTATATGTCAACATCACCATAAAAATGAACGTCAACGTCAACGTGGAGATCTAGTTGAACATGAATGTAAATGTAAACTTTAATATCAACATGAATAATACAATGAACATTAACGTCAACGTCAATGTTAACATTAACTCAGCATCAATGTCAATATGAACATCAACCTAAATGTAAACATCAGCGTCAACGTGAACGTCAATGTCTTTGTCAAATTAAATATCAACATCAACATCAACATAAATATCAACGTCAATGTTAGTATGAATGTCAAGTTAAACATCAACGTTAGTATGAATGTCAATGTCAATGTTAGTATGAATGTAAACTTAAATATACATATCAATGTGATTGTAAACGTCAATGTCAATGTCAATGTAAGAGCATTATGAACGTCAATGTTAATGCCAACGTGATCGTCCACATCAACGTGGACATGAATGATAATGTCAACATCTCCATAAATGTCAGTATCACCATTAACATTGTAACGACCTGTTTAGTCGTTTTGAGCAACAGATTTTATTCTGGAAAAACTGGCAGAGGTGACGGAGGCCACGACGGACAGTCAAGGTCACGACGGACCGTCGTGGAGGGTGTCGTTTCAAAACACTTAGAAAATTTGGAAAGTTGGGTAATGAAAAATCGGCTTCTCTGAAAAGTCCGTACGATAATGGCAGGCGGACCCGTCACAGACTCTATGGTGGAAATTGAGTCTACTGACGGTTGCGGACGGACCTGCAGGACGGGACCGTCGCAGGCACGACGGGCCCGTCCGGGCTACGCAATCCAGTTCGGGTCGAATGGGTCGGATTTCTTTACCGTTTTAAGGGGATTGATTGTTTTTGGAACTATGCCTGGCTTTAAGTATAAAGTTAGAGGGTAATATGCGTAATAAGTCTAATTACTGGGGGGTAAAAGAGGTAACCTTAAGTTAATTAGTGGGTTATTCTTTCCATCTTTCCATTCTTAATACATAATAATTAGGGTAAAAGAAAGAGGAAGAGGGTTTGAATAGAAAAATAGAAAGAACCAAAAAGACGAAAGAAAAAAAGAGGAGGGAGAACGAGTAGAGAGAGAGAGGAAAGAGGAGGACAAACAAGAAATTTGAGGAAGGAATTTTGCTTGCTTGGTACTAATCTTCGGTGGAGGTAGGTTGGTTTTTCTTTTACACATTCGTAGTAAAACTATAATTAGCGAATGATATGTTTTTGGGGTTAGTATATAGGTCTTCTTTATGCTTAATGTGTGTATGCATGATTGTGTTTCCTATATATGATTGTTGATTGAAACAAGCATGATGAGCTATTGAATCCCCCAAAACTTTGAATAAACCTAATCTCTTGTTAAATGATGAGCCTTGGTATTAAAAGAAGGCTTGATGAATTAATAGAATGAGATTAGGGGATCGGTAGTTGTCACGTCCGACACATAGAATTAGTGGGACGGGTGTCCGAAAAACCGACAGGTAGATGTAGGGAGCGGGGAGGAGTGAGAGTGTACGTCCGACACATAGAATTAGGGGGACGCGGTGTCACGAAAACCGCCGTAGATTGTTAGGGGATCGGAGTGTCACGTACCGACACATAGAATTAGTGGACGGGGTGTCACGAACCGACACGTAGATGTAGGGGATCGGAGTGTTCACGTTCCGACCACATTTTAGTGTAGGGGATCGCCGTGTCAGTACCGACACAAGAGGAATAAAAGATAATGAATCTTGAAAAAAGTATCAATATAATCAATCTAAAAAACAGTATCCCAAATAAGTGGGTATGGAGGCTTGAGTTCCTCATAGATATGATCGGTGAGATTATAAATGATGTTTTTAATTGTTGCTATCAATGTTAGAATATAGTTGATTTTATGAGGTTATCTGAGATATATTGTTTCTTATTTGAGTTGGACGATGATACCTACTCAGTACTTGGGTTTGTACTGAACCCCCCCTACTTAGGTTTTCCTTTGTTTATTTGTGGAGTGCAGCACAAAGTGCCCGTCATTCTTCGCTCAAACATTAGTTCAAGCCAGTCTTCGTCATACCGGAATCAGGGTGAGAGCTAATTGCTTCTAGCTTGGACTGGATCTCCTTCCTAATGTCTTGATGCCTTGAAGTTCGGCATATTATGACTAGCTTTTATTTATTTTAGCTTCTTAGAATACTCTTAGTTTTAGTAAATTGATCATAGATGTTCTTGTGATGATGGACTTCCAGGGATTTTGGGGATATTAATAGAGTTGAATTTTAGAAGTTATTGAAGTGTCTTTTATTTTATGAGTTTAGTCTTTCCGCATGCTTTATGTGATATTAAATTGAAATGATTTTAAGGTTCAGATTGCGTTGGTGGCTTCACATAGGAGGGTAAATGTGGATGCCAGTCGCGGCTCGGTTTTTTGGTCGTGACAAACTTGGGTATCAGTAGCATGGTCGTTGGTTCATCACACAAGAACAGGTCTGTAAGAGTCTTAAGGAACGGTAGGGGGACGCCTTTACCTTTTCTTTGAGAGGCTATAAGACTTTAGGAATTTTCATTCTTCTTTCTTTCTTTCGTCTATACTTGGATTCCAATTGGTAATCTAGGTGTACAAATTGGTAACTCTGACCATCTTCACTCTATTTCGCAGATGGTTAGAAAAGAGCAACGGGACTACACCAAACATCAAACATCAAGCAAGACAAGATGGCATCTGAGCCAGCCACTGGGGCTTGTAGCTCGGAGTGCAACAATGGCAAGAGGGCCTGCGGTCGCGGTCGTGGGAGGACGTTCCTCTTTAGAGGGAGAAGGGACGAGGCACCAGGCCCATCTGGTGCTAGGGCGGTGATCCTCCACCTACTGGGAGGTAATAAGAGAAGGGGAGGATGGGGGAAGGAACAAGTACAGAACGAGGAAATGCCACCCCATCTAACCCCAGAGAGATCAATCAGGTGCTCGCTTATCTAGTTGGGTTGTCTGATCAGGGTCAGGCACCCCCAATGTTTTCAGCACCAACACTCCGGTTTCAGGGTCGACAGGCAGCCACTTGGCCCCTCGTATGGATCGCCCATTGTAAATAGGCACGTTTCCACGACTGACTACTGGGCTATAATGACAAATTGATCAGCATGAACTTGTTGTAAGTTCTTGTGAAATTGAAACCTCCAGTCTCAAGGGTTGCAGAATCTGAGGATGCTTACGATTTTCTGGATTGATGTTCATGAACTACTACACAGATGGGTATATTATAGTAGAACGGTGGGGGGTTGAGTTTCGGAGTTATAAGGTTCAAGGGGAACGCCAAAAGTGTAGGCGGGTTCACATGTTGAGTGTCAAAACCAACAGAGGCACCAACCTATGACTTGGGCCTCATTTCTCTAGCTTGTTATGGAGAAATCTATCCCCGGACCTTGAGGATAGAGAAAGGGAAGAGTTTTGAGCCTATAAAGCAAGGAGGATGTCGGTCAATCATATGAGGCTAATTTCGTGCACTATCCAGATATGCACCCAAACTATTGTTTCAGGTCCAAACAAGAGCGGATTTCGCCGTTTTGTGAGGGGTTGAGATCGAAATTGCGAATTCAGCCTTACAGGTAGCGGCTACGGCAAACAATCCTTCCAAGAAGTAGTAGATTTCGTAGGTGGGTTGGGGTGGAAAGGAGTGAAGCCTGATGAATTCCACACGGCATCGACTCCAAAGAGGTTTCGAAAAGGGGGTGAGTTTAATGGTTTTTACTAGAGGACAAGGGTTCCGGTGGGAGGATCAGTCCGAACCCATTCAGTCTTCACAGGCAGAATGTGTAGTTGGGGGGTCCACCTGAGAACGGTCAACTTTTCTCTGAGCAGAGACCCATGCGTGAATCTAGAGAGTGTTTAGGGATGGGGAGACGGACATGGGAGAACTGGGACTATTAGGGGAATTGTCCAAAAACAGGAGTTATAGACCCACAAATAGCCTAGAGGTAGAGGTGGTCATGGTAGAGGGCCAGTTTTTTCGGAGGAAACGCAGGGTCGAGGTAAGGTGGTCACCAAAATGGCGGGGTTAACGGGGGGAAAAACGGAGCCACTAACACAAACATGGTAGGGACAACGGACAAAAACAAACGAAAGGGGCCCATTTTATGCTTTCCCGTGGGAGATCGAGAGGCGGAGACATTTATGATGCTGTTTCATCACAGGTAATCTTCTGGTTTGTGATTGCATGGCTTCTGTATTGTTTGACTCCTGGGGATCCACATTTCTTATGTTCTTCCTCATTTGCTAATGGTCTAAATGTACATTGTGAATTACGTGATATGCCTAATTCGTGTTTCTACTACGGTGGGTGAGTCTGTGGTAGTTGAAAAAGGTTATAGTTTCTGTTTGGTTGAACTTTGTGGGGACAGCAACACTATGTAGATTTGGTGATCTTAGAAAAAATGGTTGATTTTGATGTAATCTTGGTATGGATTGCTTTCTCCGGCAATTTGCGATCTGGATTGTAACGCTAAAAAACGGTGCCGTTAGCAAAGCCTGGGAAAGATCCGTTAGTGTGGGAGGGTGATACACTTCCAATCCGGTGCCCGAATAATCTCCTTTCTTGTGCTAAGAAAAATGGTTAGTTTACAAGGGTTGTTAGCTTTCTTGGCACCCATCAAGGGAAGACACTCCCAAGTACCTTAGATTGAGTCGGTTTCGGTTTGGTTTGGTTCTGCGTTTTTGATGTTTACTGCAGATCTTACGGGTATGCCCCCAGATAGGGGATATTGACTTCTGTATTGATCTTGACAAAACCGGTACACGCCCCATTTCTATACCCCCTTAAAGTGGCCCACGCGGGATTTTAAGAGGAATTAAAAAGCCCAACTTCAAGGAAATGTTGAGCAAAGGCTTTATTAGACCAAGTGCATCTCCTTGGGTGCTCGGGTTTGTTTGTAACGAAGCAACATTGGGCGTTTCGGGGATGTGCAAAATAGCCACCGGAAGTTGAAACAAGGTGACTTATAAAGAACAAAGGATCCTCTTCCTCGCATTGATGAATTGTTCGATCAGTTAAAAGGTGCTTGTGTCTTCTCTAAGGATTGACTTAAGATCTGTTATCAAATTGAAAATACGGGCAAAGGATGTGCCAAGACTGCTTTTTAGGACCCAGGTATGGGCATTACGAATTTGTAGTGATGTCTTTTGGCTTACGAATGCCCCTGCTGCGTTTAATTGAGTTTGATGAACGGGGAGTTTTAAGCCATATTTAGAGCTCTTTGTGTCGTATTTATGATTGATATACTGATATACTCCAAGAGTAAGAAGGAAACAGAGGAGCATTTGAGGAATGTAGTGGAAACGTTGAGGGGGTGAGAAAAATGCTTTATGCCAAGTTCTCCAAGTGTGAGTTTGGCTAGACTGACAGTGTCCTTCTGGGGCACGTGGTTTCTAAGGATGGAGTAATGGTGGATCCTTCTAAAGATGTCGCCCCAAAGTAGTGAAAAATTGGGTTAAGACCTGACTTAATGTAGTCAGAAATAAGGCGATTGTTGGGTTAGCTAGCTTACTACCGCCGATTTGTCAAGGGATTTCTCTTTTCTATTGCTTCCCAAATTGACGAACTTGACTCAGCAAAATGTTTTCCATTTGTATGGTTCGGGATGAGGTGAGGAGAGCTTTCAGAAGTACAAGACTTCTGTGGACTACTGCCACCATTCTCACATTGCCAGTGGAAGGCAGGGAATTCATTGTGTATTGTGATGCATCTTATTCGGGTTGGGTTGCAGTGCTAATGCAAGAGAAGAATGTGATTGCTTGGCTTCAAGACATAAAAATGCATGAACGTAACTATCCAAACTCATGATTTGGAATTGGGCCGCGGTAGTGTTTGCACTTAAAGCCATGGAGAACTATTATATGGGGTAAGTGTGAGGTCTACAAGGGATCCATCGTAGTCTTACATATGTCTTCACGCAGAGAGATTTGAATTTGAGGACAGAAGGAGATGGATGGAAACTACTGAAGGACTACGAACATCACTATTTGTTAACATCGGGGGGAAGGCGAATGTTGTGTAGCGGATTGCTTTAAAGCAGAAAGGCGGGAAGCATGGGAAAGTCTAGCCTCACTGCAACTTCTAGGTGCCCATTGGATAGAGGAAGTTCAGGGACGCTGGTAAACGACCTTATGACGATTAGCAAGTAAAGAGAGGGAGGATTTAGCTTGTGTGAGTCAAGGATCTCTTTTCTGCAAGATTAAGGGAAAACAGTTTGATGATGAAGAAAACTAAGGCGAATCGAGGATAAAGTTGTTGGCGAGGAGGAGGGCTAAAGAAGCAACAATGACGAGGAAAGGTGTGTTGAGGATTAAGGAAGGGTGTGTGATACCACGCTTGATTGATTTGATAACCACTATTCTGCAGAGGCTCATAGTTCAAGGTATTCGATACATCCGGGTGCAACCAAGAGTACCGTGACCTAAAGCAACACTTTTGGTGGAGAAGGGAATGAAGCGTGGATATTGTGGATTTATTGCCAAATGTCCAAATTGTCAAACAAGTATAAAGTAGGAACACCAGAGGCCCGGAGGAACACTTCAGGAATGCCCATTCCGGAATGGAAATGGGAGAGAATCGCAATGGACTTTCGTTGGGTGGTCTTCGAAAGACATTGGCGCAAGTTATGACCTATTTGGGTGAGTTGATAGGTTAACTAAGTCTGCTCATTTTCATTCCGGTAAGGTGCACTTACATGCAGAGAAGTTAGTGCCAAATTACATCTCAGAAAAGTTGTTCGATTGCATGAGAGGTCCGCTATCATCATATAAGATAAGAGGTACGGACAGTTACTTCTAAAGTTTTGGAAAAACATTGAATGCAGAATTGGGACTAGGTTGGACCTTAGTACGCGTTTCCATCCTAGACTGATGGTCAGTATGATTGCGAACGATTCAAGTGTTTTGGAGGGGATTATGCTTCGTGCATGTGTGATAGAATTCGGTGGCCATTGGGATTAGCTTCTTACCCCGTAGCGGAGTTTTCATACAATAATAGCTATCAATAAAGACATGATATGGCTCCCTTTGAAGCATTGTATGGTAGGAGATGTAGGTCTCCCAATGGTTGGTTTAGATGCATTCGATGTTAGGACCTTGGGGGACTGATCTTTTGAGAGAATTCGAATTGGAGAAAGTGAAGGTCATTCAAGGAAAAAGGTTCTAGCGGCCGCAAAGTAGACAAAAAGAATATGCGGATCGAAAGGGTTAGAGACTTAGAGTTTCATGGAAGGTGAAAACAACGTCTTGTTGAAAGTTCACCAATGAAAGGGGGATTGAGCGGTTGGTAAAAGAGGCAAGCTAAGCCCAAGGTACATGGTCCCTTGAAAGTACTTAGCGAGTAGGGGAGGTGGCTTATGCGTTAGGCCGCCTTGCCTCTAGGGTTCCGGAGTACATCCGGTGTTTCAGGTGTCGATGTTGAAAAGATACCTGGGGATGGAAATTACATATCGTTGGGATTCAGTTTTTCTTGATGAGAAAACTTGTTCTTATGAGGAGGAGCCTGTTGCTAGTTTAGCTCGAGCAAGTTCGCGAGTTGAGGTCAAGAGAGATTTCATCCATTCAAGGTGCACATGGAAAGATCGCCCGGTTGAAGAAAGCCACTTGGGGAAGGAGGCTAGGATATTGCGAGAAAGATACCCACATCTGTTTACGATTCAGGTATTCCTTTTCGCCTTGTTTCTTCTTGTGATCGTTCGGGGGACGAAACGAATGGGTAAATTGGTTATCTATTGTAACGGACTGTTTGTCGTTTTTGAGCAACAGAGTTTATTTGGAAACAACTGGCAGAGGTGTGTGACGGAGGCCACGAGGGGAACGTCAAGGTCACGAGGACCGTCGTGGAGGGTGTCGTTTCAAAAACAATTAGGAAAATCGGTAATTGGGGTACTGAAAACGGGCCTCTCTGAACGTCGTGAGAAAAATGGCAGGACGGCCCGTCAACGGCGTGAAGGGACCGGTCACAGGGGACTCTATGGTGGAATGGGTCTCGACGGTTGCGACGGACCTGCAGGACGGACAGGTAGGGCAGGGCACGACGGCCCGTCCGGCTACGCAAACTCCAGTTCGGGTAGGATTTCTTTACACGTTTTTTTTTAAGGGACGTCGTTTTTTGACATTCCTGCTTAATGATAAAGTTGGAGGGTTAATGTTACTAAGCAGTACCTTGAGGGTAAAAGAGGTAACCTTAAGTTAATTAGTGGGTTATATTTTCAATCTTTCATTCTAATTACATAATAATTAGGGTAATAAAAGCAAGAGGGTTTGACATAAGAAAAAATAGAAAGAAACAAAGACAGCAAGGAAAAACGAGAGGCGCACCGAGTAGTATAGCGAGCGCGAGCAAGCGGAGGACACACAAGACATTGCGGGGCATTTGCTTGCTGATCACTCATTTCGGTGGAGGTAGGTTATGGTTTCTTTTACATCGTCGTAGTAAAAAGAGAGAAGAGAGAAGGAAGGGGGGAGGGGGAGGAGAGAGGAGGAGGGATGGCTGAAGGGGGGGAGGAAGGAGGGGAGGCCGGAGAGGAGGGGGGAGGGGAAAACAAGCAGGAGGAAGCGGAGGGAATCCCAAAGCGGGGAGGAGAAACTAATCGTGTCTGTAATGTGAGCCTTTGGTAATAAAAGAAGGCTTGATGATGAATTAATAGAATGGAGATTAGGGGATCGGAGTGTCCGTAAACGACACATTAGAATTAGTGGGAAACAGGGGTGTCACAGAAACGAACGTAGATGTAGGGGATCGGAGAGTGTCACGTTACAGGAACATAGACTTAGTGGGACGGGTGTCACGAACCGACACGTTAGATGAGGGACGGGAGTGTCACGTTACCGACACATAGAATTAGTGGGACGGGTGTCACGAAACCGACACGTTAGCTGAGGGGATCGGAGTGTCACGTTCTGACACATAGTAGTAGGGGATCGGAGTGTCACGTACCGACACAAGAGGAATAAAAGATAATGAATCTTGAAAGATATTAATATACTCACATCTAAAGAACCATGTATCCCAAATAAGTAGGGTATGGAGGCTTGAGTCCTCATAGATATGGATCGGTGATATTATAATGATGTTTGTACTTGGTGCTATCACATGTAAAGAATTATTAGTTGATTTTCTGATGATCTGAGATATATGTTTTCTATTTTGAGGTTGGCCGATGATTGTACCTACTCCAGTTACTTGTGGTGTAATGACCCCCATACTTTTATGTTTTCCTTGGTATTGTGGAGTTGCAGCAAACGTGCCCGTCATCTTCGACTCAACATTAGTTTCAAGACAGTCTTCGTCCAACCGGATCTTCAGGGTGAGCTAATGCCTCTAGCTTGGGACTGGATCTCCTTCCTCATGTCTGATGCCTTGAAGTTTCGGCCATAGACAGCTCTTTATTTATTTTAGCTTCTTTAGAATACTCTTAGGTTTAGTAAATTATCATAGATGTTCTTGATGATGATGACTTTCCAGATTTGGGGCCAATTATAGAGGTTGAATTTTAGAAGTTATTGAATGTCTTGTATTTATGAGTTAAGTCTTTCCGCATCAGTGCTTTATGTTATTATGTAAATTGAAATGATAAGGTTCAGATTGGTTGGTTCGCTCACATAGGAGGGTAAATGTGGGTGCCAGTCGCGGCTCGGTTTTTGGGTCGTGACAAACATGAACGTGAATGTCAAGATAAATGTAACTATGAACATAAATGTGAACATGAACGTTAACATCAATGTCAAAATGAACATCACCATCAGCATCAATCTAAACGTATGTGAACGTCAGCGTGAATACAAATGTGAACATCTACATAAGTATATACATCTGTGTCAACATGAAATTCAACCTCAATGTCAACGTTAATAAGAACGTGAACGTCAATGTCAACATAATGCCAACATAAACGTCAACATCAATGTCAATTTAAAGGTAAACGTAAATATAAATGTCAACGTCAATATAAATACATATGAACATTAACAACAACATAAATGGATAAGTGTGAACATTAACGTCAACGTCAATATCCACATGAAAATCAATGTCAACGTGAACATCAACATAAAAGTAAACATAAACATGAACATCAAACTTAGTGTAATAGTATGGAGGAGTATTAGCGTCATCCTGAAAGTCAATGTGAATGTCAACGTGAATATGAACATCAATGTCTATGTGAACATCAACATGATTGTCCGCGTTAATCTCAATGTCTACATGAATGTCAATATTAATGTCAACATCAATGTAAACATCAAGGTTAACGTCAACGCAAACATAAATATCAAGGTTAATGTCGAGGTACACGACATTGACTTGATCGTAAATATCAATGTTAAAATGAACATGAACGTGAACGTGAACGTAAAATTTAACTTCAAAATAAGCATGAACATAAACGTCAATATTTTCATTAACTATAATGTCAAGGTCAATATCAAGATGAATATCAGCATCTACATTATAGTTAACATGAACACCAATATTAATGTCAATGCTAATGTATGTGTGAACGTCAACGTCAACATCAACATCCATGTTAATATGAACGTGAACAGATACGACAACGTGAATGTATTAATGTGAATGTTAACATATACGTAAATGTCAACGTAACTAAGAACGTGATCATTAATGAAAAAAAATGTATACGTCAATATCAATGTCAACATTACTGTGTATGTTAACGTCTATGTAAATGGAAAGTCAACATCAACGTCAATGTAATCGTAAACGTAATATTCTGGAAAATTACATTTCTAGTAAAGATCTCAATAGATCTTTAAGAATACAAATCAATGCCCAATATTGAGAAATATTGGGCATAAAATAGAAAATTGGCTAAGGGATACCAGCCAATTTCTATATATTACCTAAATAAGAAATATATTGGGAACATTAGAAAATAATGGCTTAAAGGGTTATAGATGATTTTTTCTAATTATTAATAAGCTTGTCCAAGAAATGTCCTTCAATAAAGACCCTATGCTAAAACCATATTTTTCATAGTATTTTTTATAATAGATACGAGGAATCCATGTGTCACGCCTAGACAACACAGCACATGATCAATTAAAATGATAGTGTAGATTAAGTTTTTCCCAAGGACATAGTGAGACTCTTTAGGACAATAATTAAATATTCAAAATGAACAATAAAGAAAAATTAGTTAGGAAAGGACAAACAACACATCTGCAAGCACATGTGATGAACCAGCCAAGGGACGGGACCACCATAACCGAATTCGATTAGGGTAGTTAGGGGGCATCCATTTCCACCCATGTGGGACAAACTTTCTAACTAAATCTAGACTCTAACTAACTTAAATAACTAGCAAACTAACCTACGAATAAGGAAATAAACAAATTAGTGAACCCGACAACCTCAGACCTAACCAGATGACACTAGTCTAGTAACTAATTAAAGAGATAACCTAGTACCTAACATAGGATGGCCAAAGAATTAGTTATGGTCCTAACTACTTGAGGGTACTTTATTAATTACCCTATGTTACATTATTCATTAAATTAGCAACTCACTCTATTAAATTAAATGGTCAAAGCGAAATCCTTACACTAACCTTGTATAACTCAATAAATATCTTAGTACCTAACCTAGGATGGTCCAAAAGGGCTTGTTAAGGTCACAATGACTTAGGGGTACTTTGGTAATTCCCTCAGGTCCATTAATTACTAAAATTAAGGAAAATTCCCTAGTAAGGCCGATATTCCTAGTAAATAATTTCTGATTTGACTTATTAAATATTTTTCTAATTTTAGTCAATCTAGGAGTGGATTTTAGTAATTCACTAATTAATTTACTTAATTAGCCTAAGTTGAATGAGTCAAAATCAGTTCGTAATACTTTGATTCACGTTCAAAAATTTTAAAAATTCACGACCAAAACAGTGGGCAAACGTAAAAGAAAAACAAAAAGTTTCTCTCAATGTTCTTAGGCATTTTCAAGGTTTTCTTCAAGTTTTCGTGCATGATGATGTTAGTAGATTTATTTATACATAAAGTATATGTTTTATCTCATGGAATTCTTTGTCTAAGAGCTTTTTCAATCGTTTGAATTCATGAATTTTGAAACTAGCGTTCTTCTCCAATGATATTGTTGAACATCCATTTCCCTAAGTAACCTTGTTTTTGATTCGTTAAGTATATAGATGTAATCTTCAACATGTTTTTGCTATGTGGTGCTAACTGATTATTAATTATAGGTTCTTTATTGCTAATGACTAATGAGGCATGTAGATATTTGACTCATATGATAAGGGTATTAGCAATATAAAATAAAATATAATTTTATGCTTCATTGTTGTTTGAGAATATGAAGTGTGTTACAATTCGATTATACAGTTTTCTACAATTGAATTCGATGCACTGCGTATTTAGGGGATAATTATAATGCATATATGGGATTAATTGATGTTGTTAGTGATAACATAATGAAAGTTTTATAAGTGAAACTTTGTTTTTTGCCAATAAAATGTCCAACAATGTCTTGGCCAAAAAGATGAATGAAACTGTCATAGAATATTGCTTTCAAAGTATGATGGGAAGATTGGCTTATGTGAATGTAAACCCAATTAAGCATGACTAATGTAACTGTGAATTCATAACCAAGGGTATGCCAATCATTGGGACAACTCCCAACATACCGTTTCCAAATGAACTATGAATATAGTAACTACATTGGGTAAACTTCTTAAAATTTATAAACAATGGTATAAAGCTATCAAAAGACATGAAACAAGTTAAGGTGAGTAATAAAATATTTAAAATCTTGAAATTATGAAAGTGACCAGAATGGGGTGTTAAAGGAAGTTAGACAAGTCTCACGTACACCTAAGACAACTATATTAAAGATACTCACAAAAGATTCTATCAATAATCGTGAGACAATTCTCATTGACACCAAGATGATAATGTAAGGTTAAATTTCAAATTTCATCAAGTAAATAAAGGTATGAACGGTTATCCAAAGAGTTAAGTAAACCTCATAACTAGAAACAAGCTTCCATAATTTTTAGTCAACTCTAAAAGATGTAAAGAAAAAGAAGTTGAGCAAAGCACCGATAAACTAGAAATGAGATTGTGACATCACATGTAAGATTTATGAGATGAGGCTACCACCAAGGTGGAAAAGTAGTCTCCGTATCTCTCCTAGTCTTCGAACTATGTTTCCAGCATAGGAACTAGCCAGTAGATTCCACCTAAGCGAGCTGGTATGATGAAGTTTAACCTTGGATGGTGATTCCACCTCTTTTTGGGGTGGGGAAGACACATGATTTCATGTTTAGCTGACATAATCTATGTGGTTAAGAGATCAAAGAAACTATTTGGTTCACTTTAGCCATGAACCACTTTTTTTAGTGTGGGGAAAACAATATACTTGGTTTCACTATAAACGGTGAAAAACCTCTTTTTGGTGTTGGGAAGACACTGGATTTCATGTTATCTCACATGATCTACATCACTTTGATCGGTGAATCACCCTTTTTCGGTGTAGGGCAGACACTGGATGTCATATAAGCTCGCATGATCTTAATTCTAAAGATGTCCATAAGGAAGACAAGCAAGAAAGAGGAAGAGATGTATGTTAAAAGTGAGCTAACAAAGTAAGAGCTTAATAATATGAATCGTCATTCTTTGATAATAATGAAGCTTTCTGCAAATAATGAGCATAGACAATAATGAATTCTTATATTATGAAAATCATAAAAGCCAAATAAAATTGTATTATAATGACTTCTTTTATTATGTCAATAAAGGGGATTAAAACATAATGGCAAATCAATGTCCCACATCCTCCATAATGATTGGCATATAATGATTCCATGCCCAATCTAACAAGAATGGAAAGATTAAATTGTATTTAGGGTAGCCAAATCATTTCCTTAGTCTCTTGGATTACTTCCTTGATTCATTATAGGTATGGGCCTACAATGAATCATTGCACTTATAAGTAAATATGAGATTAAAGACATCTTTAAAATACACAATAACAAGAAGAAAAAGATTAAAGAATAAACTAAGTATAAAAAAAGGGCTATCGAGTTTTGAGGTGTAATTTTTAGAATATTCGTTCGAGTTATTATAAAATTACTTTGTTGATTATAAGGTCTTATGTTCATCTATAAAATGAGTTGGGTGCTTTGAATGCATTAAAATACATCATATTCATACCACGATTACAAATAACCAATTAGAAAAGTCTAGTTATGTCACTTTCTAAAAAAGGCATGTTGTTATAGGAGAGATTTCCTGTGATCACGCATAGTAGTTATGTGTATGTGTGCATGCACCCATATTTAGTAAAAGTTTGTACTAACCCTATACTATTATTATCTTTAGAGGTGCAGGTCAGAGAGAAGGTTGAAGAATCATTGAAGTTTCTTGGATTGTCTATATGTAGACTTTGTTAGGTCTTCTTTATGTTTGAGGGTGCTACACTTATCTATCTAGCTTAGTACATCTGACATATCTAGTGGATGTTTTCTCTAGTGTTTCTTATCAGATGTTTATTTCGAAGTGTTTTACTAAGGCCGTTTTGGATAACCATTACATTATATATTGATCTTTTGATTTAAATTGATTCATTAATCGTAGATGGTTGTTTTGATTTGAGCGAAGTAGAATACTAATCTATGTAGAAAATATGTGAAGTCTATGTATACTTCATTATGTTTTAGTAAATTTAAATTTTCTGAAAATTTAACTATATGAATGTGATAAAAGCTAAGAAGAGGCTTGTCTGCAACCTCTGAGAGGTTAATAACATCGGTTGCATTCAGATTCCTTAATGTGTGTGACAGTGAACGTCAACGTAAATGTAAATGTCTGCATCAATTAGAATGTCAACGTAAACATAAACGTCAGCTTAAACATCAACGTGAACGTGAATGTCAATGTCAACGTTAATGTCAAAATCCACATGAACTTCAATTGCAACGTCAAATTATAGATTTGAACATCAATGTAAACAAAAACATTAACATAAATGTAAACATTAACATCAACAAATCAATGTAAGTGTGCAAATTAACGTCAACATAAACGTCAATGTGAACGTAAATGTGAATGTTAGGAGTCAACGAGTATGTCAACATCAACATAAACGTCAATGTGAATATCAATGTGAAAATGAACCTCAATGTTTACATAAATGTCAATGTGATAGTCAACGTTAACATTAACTGTCACGACCCAAAACCGAGCCGCGACTGGCACCCACATTTACCCTCCTATGTGAGCGAACCAACCAATCTAAACCTTATCATTTCAATTTAATATCAACATAAAGTAAGGTGGAAGACTTAACTCATAAATAAAAGACAATTCAATAACTTAACTCATAAATAAAAGACAATTCAATAACTTCTAAAATTCAACTTCTATTAATTCCCCAAAATCTGGAAGTCATCACCACAAGAACATCTATTATTCAATTTACTAAACTAAAGTATTCTAAGAAGCTAAAACAAATAAAAGCTAGTGTCTATGCCCGAAACTTCAAGGCCCATCAAGGAACCCTGAGGAAAGGAGCCCAGTTCCAAGCTAGAAGATAGCCCATCCCTGAAGATCAGGGGTGGTGACGACGACTGGCTTGAACTACTGTGAGTCGAAGTTATGGCAAACGTTTGGCTGCAATCCACAGATAAACAAAAGGAAAAACATAAAAGTAGGGGGAGTCAGTACAACCACCCAAGTACTGAGTAGGGTATTCATCGGCCAACTAAAAATAGAAAAACAATATATCTCAGAAAACATCATAAAATCAACTAATATTCTTAACATGTGATAGCACCAAGTACAAACATTCATTATAATATCACCGATTCATATCTATGAGGACTCAAGCCTCCATGCCATCCTATTTGGGGATACATGTTCTTAGGATTGAGTATATAGGATCTTTCAAGATTATTATCTTTATTCCTCTTGTCGTCGGTACGTGACACTCGATCCCTACTACTATGTGGGCGGAACGTTGACACCCGATCCCCTAATTTCAATGTGTCGGTACGTGGACACTCCGGATCCCCTACATCTACGTGTCGGTTCGGTGACACCCCGTCCCACTAATTCTATGTGTCGGTACGAGACACTCATCCCCTACATCTACGTGTCGGTCGTTGACACCCGTCCCACTAATCTATGTGCGTACGTGACACTCGATCCCCTACATCTAAGTGTCGGTCGTGACACCACGTCCAACTAATTCTATTGGTCGGTACGTGGACACTTTGAATCCCCTCCATCTACGTGTCGGTTCGTGACACCCGTCCCACTAATTCCTATGTGGTCGGTACGTGGAACACCCGATCCCCTAATATCGTTTATTAATTCATTTCCAAGCCCTCTTTATACCAAGGCATCATCATCTCATTCACTTTTGGGTTACATCAAGCCTTCTTTTATACCAAGGGACATCATCATTAAAAGAGATTAGGGTTATATCAAGATTTGGGATTCATAGATTCATCATGCTTGTTTCATACCAATAAATTATATATAAATCACATCATGGCTTACACACCACTAAGCATAAAGAAAGACTCATACTACTACCCAAACCACATATTAATTCGCTATTAAGAGTTTACTACGAATAGTGTGGAATAAGAAACCAAACCTACCTCCACCGAAAAATCGTGATCAAGCAAGCAATTCCTCAATTCTGTATGTCCTCTTCGTTCCTCTCTCTCTTACCGTTCTCTCTCTTTTTCTTTCTGTCTTTTGTTCTTTCTATTTTCTTATTCAAACCCTCTTTCTTTACCCTAATTATGTATGTAATTAAAGATGAAAGATGGAAAATAATAACCCCACTAATTAACTTAAGGTTACCTCTTTTAACCCCACGTAATAGACTATTAACATTAACCCTCAACTTTATTTTAATTTAAAAGCGGAATAGTCAAAAACGTCCCTTAAAACGTGTAAAGAAATCCGACCCGAACTGGATTGCGTTAGCCCGTGAACGGGACGTCGTGACTGCGACGGTCCGTCCCATGATGCCCGTCGCAAACCGTCAGAGACAATTCAATCAAAAGACTCTTATGACGGTCCGGTCACGCCTGTGAAGGTCCGTACTTGACATTTCGTCGTGCCGGTCAGAGAGTCGATTTCAACCCAATTTCAGATTTTAAGTGTTTTGAAACGGACACCTCACGACGGTCAGTCGTGCTCTTGACGGTCCGTCCGTGGCCTCCGCCACCTCTTGCCAGTTTTTTTTCCAGAATAAAAATCGTTGCTCAAAAAGACTAAAACAGGTCGTTACATAGAACCAATTTACCCATCGTTGTCCCGAACGATCACAAAGAAGGAAAAAACAAGGGCGAAAGGAATACTGAAATCCGAAATAGATGTGGGTATCTTTCTCGCATATCTGCCTCCTTTCACAATGTGTCTTCTTCAACCGGTCGATTTTCCATTGCACCTTGATAAGGAGCAATCTCCTTGACCTTCAAACTTGCGCACTTCTCTATCTAAAATAGCAACAAGTTCCTCATCATTAAGACAAATTCTCATCACGCAAAAACTGAATCCCAACGGGATAATGGAGTTTTCCCTCCCCATGGAATCTTTTCTACATCGACACATGGATTACCGGATGGTACTCCGGCACAGCCCGGAGGCAAGGCTTAAACTCATAAGCCACGTCCCTACTCGGTTAAGTACTTCAAAGGGACGCATGTATCTTGGCTTAGCTTGCCTCTTTTACCAAACCGCAATCAACCCTTTCATGGGTGAAACTTTCCAACCAAGACTGTTCACCCTCCAGAACTCTAAGGCTCTAACCTTTCGATCTTCATATTCCATTTTTTGTCTACTTTGCGCGCTAGGAGCTTTCTTGGAATAGATTTACTTTTCTTTAAATCGAATCCCTCAAAGATCAGACCCAAGGTCTAACCTCGAATGCATCAAAACCAACCAATGGGAGACCTTACATCTCTACATAATGGCTTCAAATGGAGCCATATCAATTGCTGAGTGATAGCTATTATTGTATGAAAACTCTGCTAGGGTAAGAAGCTATCCCAATGGCAACGAATTCATCACACATGCAAGAAGCATAGCCTCCAAAACACTGAATCGTTCCTCAGACTGACCCTCGGTCTGAGGATGGAACGGGGGGGGGTACTAAAGGTCCCCCTAGTACACCATTTCTGCTGCAAGTTTTCCAACAAACTTAGAAGTAAACTGCGTACCTCTATCTGAGATGATGGATAGTGGAACTCCATGCAATGAACAACTTCTGAGATGTAAAGTTTGGCTAACTTTCTCTGCATTGTACAGTCACCTTAACCGGAATGAAATGAGCAGGACTTAGTTAACCTATCAACAATCACCCCAAATAGAGTCATACTTTGCCCAATGTCTTTGGAAGGAAGACCAACCACGAAGCCATTGCGATCTCTCCCATTTCCATTCAGGAATGGGCATTCTCTAAGTGTTCCTCCGGGACTTGGATGTGTTCATACTCTTACTTGTTGACCAATTTGGACATTTGGCACTAAAATCCACAATATACGGCTCATTCTTCTCCCCAAAGTGTTGCTTTAAGGAACGGGACATCTTGGTTGCACCCGGATGTATCGAAATTACCTTGAACTATGAGGGCCTTGTCAGAATAGTTGTTGATCAAATCATGATGCAAGGTACACATACCCTTCCTTAATCCCATCAAAACACATCGTCATCCCAACTTTCGCTTTCTTTAGGCCTCTCCTGCAACCACCTTTTCTCGGAATCCGGATCCAAATTTTTCATCATTAAACTTGCTT
Source organism: Solanum habrochaites (assembly GCA_027704765.1). Taxonomy (NCBI): domain Eukaryota; kingdom Viridiplantae; phylum Streptophyta; class Magnoliopsida; order Solanales; family Solanaceae; genus Solanum; species Solanum habrochaites. Next base: position 15,047 of record JAKWJA010002030.1, on the reverse strand, counting down.
TCCCTTAATCTTACAAGGAAGGAAAGATCTTGCCCCCCACACAAGCTAAAAATCCTCCCTTCCTTTACTCTATAATCTTCATAAGGCGTAGCCAGGATCGAACTTCTCTAAGCTAATGGGCGCCTAGAAGCGGTGCAAGTGAGCTAGAATTCCCATGCTTCCCTCCTTTCTACTTAAAGCATCCGTACAACATAAGCCTCCCGGATGTACAAAATAGTGATGTCGTAGCCTTCAGTAGTTCCACCATCTCCTTGTCTCAAATTCAAAATCTCTCTGAGTGAAGCATATGTAGACTACGGATGTCCGTCGTAGAACCTCACACCTGAAACCCCCATATAAATAGTTTTCTCCATTGCTTTAGTGCAAAGACTTATCGCGGCCAATTCCAAATCATGAGTTGGATTTAGTTACGTTCAGGCCATGTTAATTGTCTTGAAGCATAAGCAATCCCACATCTTCTCTTGCATGAGCACTGCACCCAAACCCGAAGAAGATGACATTCAACCAATACACAATGAATTCTTGCCTTCCACGGGCAAGGTGAGAATTGGTTGCGTATCAACAGAGTCTTGAGCTTCTTAAAGCTGTCCTCACACTCCAATCGACATAAAATGGAAAATTTTGCTTAGCCAAGTTCGTAGTTTGGGAAGCAATAGAAGAGTATTCCCTTGACAAATCGGCGGGTGTAGGTGGTAGTAGCTAGCTAACCAAACAAAGCTCCATTATTCTGACACATTAGTAGGTCTTACCCCATTCTTCACTACTTCGATGTTAGAAGGATCCACCATCACTCCATGCCTTAAGAAACCACGGGGCCATAAGAAGGAAACTGCATCTACCAAAACCACACTTAGAGAACTTGGCATAAGCTTTTTGCTCCATCAACGTTTCCAATACCATTCTCAAATGCTTCCTCAGTTCCTTCTTACTCTTGGAGTATATCAGTAATCATCAATAACTACGATCACAAAGAGATCTTAAATGTGGCTTAAAAATCCCGTTCATTCAACTCATGAACGCCGCAGGGGCATTCGTAAGACCAAAGACATCAATAACAAATTCGTAATGGCCCATACCTAGGTCCTAAAAGCAAGTCTTTGGCACATCCGTGACCCGTTTTTCAATTGATGATAACGGATCTCAGTCAATCTTAGAGAAGACACAACGCACCTTGCAACTGATCGAACAGTCATCAATGCGAGGAAGAGGTTACTTGTTCTTTATGGGTCACCTTGTTCAACTGCCGGTAGTCTATGCACCATTCCAAAAACTCCCATCTTCGTCTTTACAAACAAAACCGGGAAGCACCCCAAGGAGATGCACTTGGTCTAATAAAGCCCTTTGCTCAACAATCCTGGAAGTTGGGCTTTTAATTCTCTTAACTCCGCGGGGGGGGCCATCTATAAGGGGGTTATAGAAATGGGGCGTTGTTAACGCGGTTCAGATCAATAACAGAAGTCAATATCCATTATCTAGGGGCAACTCGGAAGATCTGCAAGGGAATACATCAAGAACTCACGGGACCACCGAAAAACCGACTCAAATCGAAGGTACTTGGGTGTGTCATCCTAGATTGTGCCAAGAAAGATAAAACACCCTTACTAACCATTTTTTAGCACGAAAAAGAAAGGAGATGATTCGCAACCGGATTGGAAGGTAGTCACCCTCCAACACTAAGGATCTGTTCCAGGCTTGGCAACGTCACCGTTTTAGCATTACAATCCAAGATCGCGAATTGCGGAGAGAGCCAAGTCATACCCAGAATTACATCAAAATCAACCATCTCAAATAAACAAATCTACATAAGGGTTTACTCCCCACAAAGTTCAACCCCAACAAGACCTATTATACCTTTTCAACTACCACAGACTCACCCAACCGGCAGTGGAAACACGAATAGGCTATCAAGTATTCACAATGTAAATTTAGAACCATTAGCAAATGGGAAGATACATAAGAAAATGTGGATCCAGGGATCAAACAATACGGAATCCATGCAATCACAAACCAGAAGATTTACATGTGATGACAGCATCAGAGGTCCCGCCTCCGATTCTCCCAGGGAACAAGATTAAACAATGGGCCCGTTCGTTTGTTTTTTGTCCGTTGGTCCCTACACATGTTTGTGTAGTGGCTCCCGTTGCCGGACCAAGGCATTTTGGTGACACCACTATCTCGGCCACCGCGTTCTCCAGAATAAACGGGCCGCCTATAACCTCACCCGGACTCTACCATGACCAACCTCTTACCTCTAGCCTAATTGGGGGTCTAGTACTTTGTTTTGGACACTTCCTACTAATATGTCCAGTTCCCACATCCATAACACTCTCTAGATTCCACGCATGGGTCTCTCAGAGAAATGTGTGACCGGTCTGAGGTGGACCCCAACTAAAGTCTGTAGTGAAGATGAAATAGGGTGGACTGGAAGTAAACCTCAGGAACCGTTCCTCTAGGAGTAAAGAACCATTAAATCACCCCTTTCGAAACCTCTTTGATGTCGATGCCGGTGAGTGAATTCATCTGGGTTCACTCCTTCCAACTCTACCACGAAACTACCACTTTCTTGGAAAAGGATTTTTGCCGTGGCCGCTAACTGTAAGGGCTAAAATTCGCAATTGGATCTCAACCCCTTCACAAAAACGGGCGAATCGCTCTTGTGGACTGAAAAACATAGTTGGGTGATATATCTGGATAGTGCACGAAACTTAGCTCATATGCATTTTGACCGACATCCTACCTTGCTCTAGGCTCAAGAAACTCGTCCCTTTTTCCTATCTCTTCTCAAGTTCCGGGGAATATATTTCTCCAAAACAAGCTAGAGACTTGAGGCCCAAGTCATAGTGGTGCCTCTGTTGGTTGACACTCATTCATGTGACCGACCACCACATTTTGAATCCCTTGCAAATGGTAACTCACGAACTCAACACCAAACCTTTCTATCTATACCCCATCTTGTGTAGTCGATAATGACAGTCAAACCAGGAAAATCGTACGCATCCTAGATTCTCACCCTTGAAGACTGGAGGTTCAATTTCAAGAACTTACTAAAAAGTTCATGCTGATCATTTGTCATTATAGGCCCAGAGTCAGTCGTGGAAACGTTGCTAGTCCAATGAGGCATCCATACGAGGGGCCAACGTGGCTGCATGTCGGAACCTCTGAAACCGAAAGACAGGTGTGCAGAAAACGTTTGGGTGCCTGACCCTGATCAGACAACCCACTAAGATAAGCGAGCACCTGATTATTCATATCTGGGGTAGGTTGGTGCATTCCTCGTTCTGAACTTGTTCATTCTCCCCAAAAAATCCTCCCCTTCTCTTACAACATCCTCAGTCGGTCGGAGGACTCACCGCCCTAGCACCAGATGGCTAGGTGCTCAGTACTCTCACTCTAGAGGAGTCCTCCCACGACCTTCTACCGAGGCTCTTGCCACTTTTGCACTCGAGGCTACAGCCCAGTGGCGTGGTGAGATGCATCTGTCTTGCTGATGTTGATGTGGGTAGTGTGCTCTAGTTCTAACCCATCTGCCGGAAATAGGTGGAGATGGTCAGATAACAATTTGGATCACTAGATACCCAAGTGGATCCAAGTAATAGCACGAAAGAAAAGAAAAAAAGGAATGGAATTTCCTAAAGGTCTTTATCGCCTCTCAAAGAAAAGTAAAGGCGTCCCCCTACCGTTCTTTAAGATCCTACTAGACCTGTTCTTGTGTGATGAGACCAACGAACCTAATGCTTTGTTACCAAGTTGCACGACCAAACCGATCGCGACTGGCACCCAAATTTACCCTCCTATTGAGGAACCAACAAATCTAAACCTTATTTCATTTCATTTAATATCATCATTAAAAATAAGGCGGAACAGAGACTTAACTCATAAATAAAAGACAATTCAATAACTTCTAAAATTAAACTTCTATTAATTCCCCAAATCTGGAAGTCATCACCACAAGAAACATCTATGATCAAAGTTATAAACTAAGAGTATTTTAAAGAAGCTAAAACAAAGAAAAAGCTAGTCTATGTTGAAACTTCAAGCATCAGGACATGAGGAAGGAGACCCAGGTCCAAGCTTAGAAGGCATTAGCTCACCCTGAAGATCCGGTCGGTTGTTGTGCGAAGACTGGCTTGAACTACTGTTGAGTCGAAGATGACGGCACGTTTGCTGCATCACAAATAAACCAAAGGCAAACAAAAGTAGGGGGGTCAGTACAACCACAAGTACTGAGTAGGATTCATCAGCCACTCAAATAGAAAAAACAATATATCTCAGATAACATCATTAAAATCAACTAATATTTAACATTGATAGAGCAACAAGAGACAAACATCATTTATAATATCACAGATCATATTATGAGGACTCCAAGCCTCCATGCAATACTATTGGGATACATGTTCTTTAGATGGGAGTATATAGTATCTTTCAGATTTCATTATCTTTATTTCCTCTGTGTGCGGTACGTGCCACTCCGATCCCTACTAAATATGTGTCGGAACGTGACACATCCGATCCCCTAATACGGAGTGCGTTGTGTCGGTACGTGACACTCCGATCCCCTACATTCTACGTTGTGGTCGTGGACACCCCGTCCCACTAATCTATGTGTCGGTATGTGACACTCTCCGATCCCCTAATTACGTTGTCGGTTCGTACCAACCGTCCACTACTACTAATTCTATGTGTCGAGTACGTGATCACTCTGATCCCCTACAATCTACGTGTCGGTTCGTGACACCCGCCCACTAATTATGGTCGGTTACGTGACACTCTGATCCCATACATCTACGTGTCGGTTCGTGACACCGTCCCACTTAATTCTATGTGTCGGTAGTGACACTCCGATCCCCTAATCTCATTCTATAATTCATCAAAGCCTCTTTATTACAAAGGCTCATCATCCACACTTTGGTTCATCAAGCCTTCTTTTATACCAAGGCATTCATCTCATCCTAATAAGAGATTAGGAGTTATATCAAGATTTGGGATTCAATAGCTTTCAATCTGCTGGTTTCATCACAATCCTATATATATAAAATCACATCATGCATACACACAATAGCATTAAAGAAGATTCTATAATACACTACCCAACACATATCATTCGCTATTAGAGTTTACTACGAAATAGTGTAAAAGAAAACCCTAACCCTACCTCCACCGAAGAATCGTGTGATCAAAGAAAGCAAATTCTCCAATTTCTTGGGTGTCCTCTAGTTCCTCTCTTCTCTACTGTTCTCTCTCTTTTTCTTTCTGCTCTTGTTTCATTCTATTTTTCTTATTCAAACCCTTTTCTTTACCCTAATATAATGTAATTTAAGAATGAAAGAGGAAATAAGAAACCCACTAATAACTTAGGTTACCTCTTTTAACCCAAGTAATTTAGACGTATTAACATTAACCCTCTAACTTTTAATTAAGCAGGAGGAATAGTCAAAAACGTCCTTAAACCGTGTAAAGAAATCCGGAACCCGAACTGGATGCTAGCCCCGTGACGGGCCGCGTGACTGCGGTGGTCAGTCATGATGCCCGTCGCAAGCGTCAGAGACAATTTCCTCAAAAGGACTCTTATGGTGACGGTCCGTCCACGCCTTTGACGGTCGTCCTGCCATTTCGTAGTGACGGTCAGAGAGTCGATTTTTCAGTTACCCAATTTTAAGATTTTCTAAGTGTTTTGAAACGGACACCTCCACGAGGTCCGTCGTGCTCTTGACGGTCCGTCGTGGCCTCCGTCACCTCTGCCAGTTTTTTCCAGAATAAAATTTGTTGCTCAAAACAACTAAAGAGGTCGTTACATTAACGTTAACATCAATATCACCGCCAATGTCAATGTCTATGTGAACGTCAAAGTTAACCACATCGTCAATGTAAACGTAAATGTCAACGTCAACATAAACATCAACATCAATGTGAACGTAAGAGTCCAAGAAAATGTTAACGTCAATGTGATCATTAACATCAATGTAATCAAAAATGAAAACGTGAACATCAATGTAAAAATAAACGTCAACGTGAATGTTAACTTGGACACGAATTTTAAAATAAACATGAATATGAAAGTGAACTTCTACGTGAATGTGAATATAAACCTGAACGTTAATATTTATGTCAAAATCAGTGTCAAGGTAAACGTAAAAGACAATGTTAACATTAACGTCAAGGTCAATGCCAATGTCAACGTGAACGTCACCGTCAGCGTGAAGGTCAATGTTAACGTCACTGCAAACATAATGTAAATCTCAACGTAATACTTTGTTAAAAGTTAACGTTATTGTAAATATGTAACCAATGTCAACGTGAATGTCAATGTCTATATGAAAGTCAATGTTATTGTCAACATGTAATCAATGTTAACGTGAATGTCAATGTCTATACGAAAGTCAATATGAATGTCAACTTCAAGGTAAATGTCAAGGCAAACATCAACGTCAAGGTAAACGTTAACCTGTATATCGACGTGAATTTCAATGTTCACATCAACATAAATGTTAACGTCAACACTCACTCAATATGAACGTGAATGTCAACTTAAATGTAAACATGAAAGTCAATGTTAACTTATGTTAACATCAACATCAATGTCACGTCAATTTTAACATTAACATCAATGTCAACAACAACGTCAACATTAACGTTAATATGAAAATGTCAATGTGAACATCAATGTAAGCATCAACGTATATGTGAACGATAGTGTGAATGTTAATGTCAACATCAATGTGAAATGTCAACATCAACTTTACCATAAACGTGAACGTTAACGTTAACGTGAACATGAATGTATGTGCAAACATTAACGTTAATATCAACGTCAATATGAATAAGTTAACGTCAACATAAACGTATACATCAATAACAGTGTGAACATTAATGTTAATATCAATGTGAACGTTAGCGTTAGCGTCAAAATCAATATTAACGTCATTGTAAATGCAAACATCAATATAAACATGATTAGCAACATCTATGTCAATGTAAACGTCAACATTAACGTAATCATAAATGTGAACATCTATGTCAATATTAATATTAATGTAAATCTCAATGTCAACATGAATGTCAACTTTAACGTAAGTGTAAACGTGCTTGTAAACATCAAAATCAACGTCAATGTAAGAGTCAATGATAATGTCAACGTGCACGCAAATGTGAATGTCAACATGAACGTGAACATCAATGTCAATGGTAATGTCAATGTCTATGTGAACGCCAATAGTAATTTCAATGTAAATGTGAACGTCAACATAAATGTAAATGTGAACGCCAAAGTAAACATGAACGTCAAGATCAAAATAAACATCAACATCAACATCAGCATTAACGTAAACGTCAACCACTACGTGACATTAGTATCAACGTTAATGTGAACGTCAATGTAAATGTGAACATAAACGTAAACATCTTCGAAAATGTCAATATTAACATCTACTTGAACATCATTATCAATGTCAATGTGAATGTTACCGTCAACGTTAAAGTCAACCACAAAGAGAACATCCACATCAACCTAAATGTGAATGTCAATATTAACGTCAACATCAACATCAACGTCAAGGTCACCGTCACTTTCATGGTAAATGTCAATGTGTACGTGGATGTCAATGTCAACGTCAATAAATATAGTAGTGTAAAAATCAACATTAGCATGAACATACACGTCAGCATTTGTGTGAATGTCAATATGTACTTATTGTGAACATTAACATAAACTTCAACCTAAATGTCAAAGTCAACGTTAATGTCAACTAATTGTGAACATCGATGTCAGTGTGAATGTCTACCATAGACCTGAACGTGAACGTTAACATAAACGTCAATATCAAAATCAATGTGAACATTAACATGAATGTCAACGTTAATGTAAACGTAAACATCAACATCAATGTCAACGTTAATATGAATGTCAACATCAGTGTCAACAAAAATGTGAACATCATTATAAATACATACATCTACGTCAACGTGAATATCAACCTCAATGTCCTCGTCAACGTGAACATTAATGTCAACATCAACGTCAATGTTAACGTGAACATAAAAGTCAATTTAAACATAAATGTCAATGTCAACCTAAATCCATGTGAACATTAATGTCAACATCAATGTGTAAGTGTAAATGTTAACATAAACATAAATGTCAACGTCAATATTAACATGAATATTAACGTCAATGTGAACGTCAACATAAAGGTCAATGTAAACTGGAACATCAAGCTTAAGTTAATAGTCAGCGAGATTATTAGTGTAAACGTGAACGTCAATGTGAATGTCAATGTGAACATGAACGTCAACATCTATGTGAACATTAATGTGACCGTCAACATTAATGTCAACATCTACGTGAATATCAATATGAATATCAACGTCAATATACACATAAAGGTGAACATCAATGCAAAACATAAACGTCAAGGTAAGTGTGCACGTGAATGCCAACGCTGTAAAAATCCTAAAATGACTATGCTAAGTAATGCTTAATGTATATGAATGCCTATAATAAGATCGGGTTCACACGGATTGATGCACGTAGAACTAGACCTTCGAATCCTTGCAACAGCCAAGCCAACTAACTTGGTGAGTTAGTTGAGCTAGGAATGGTTGGGACCAGCCATGTAGGGCACCCCAATACGAAGATTTACCTAGATGAGTCTTAACGAGACTTAAAAAGGGGTAATCGTATATTTGCATGGTCTAGGGGTAAAATTGTCTTTTCTAGGTTAATGGTAGTATTTCTATTACCCTAAATATTTAATTAATTAATTAATTTATATGGTGGAGGGGCAATTTTAGTAGAAAGGGCCGAAATTGTCCATATGAGTGAAATATTGATCCACCCGGTTTTGATTGAACATAGGTAGGGCCAATGATTTTATTTGATTTATTTTATTGAGAGAATTAATTTAATTACTTAATATTTAATTAATAATGAGGAGTCCTAGTTTGATTAAGTCTCTACCGAACTCTCCTAATCCTAATCCACTCATTCTCACGTTTTTCTCTACTCCTCTCTCACTTTCATGCTTATGAATTTTGTAAAACAAAAGAACAAAAATAAAATAATAAAGTTCATCAAGAACATTAACGCAAAAAACTCAAAAGAAAGTCTAAAAACGTAAAGCAAAACAAAGTTCTTGACGGGATAGTGCTTCGAGTGTCGGTGGCGAGGCCTTGTTTTGTGTTAAATTTGCAGAATTTAAACAATTGTGGAACGACATTAAGGTATGGGTTTTCTTCTCTGTTGGACCCTTTCCCAAGATACTCCTAAGTTAAGTTCAAATTTAAATTGAAAAACTAATGTTATCCCCGTTGCATGCCCCTGCCATTAGATCATTTAAATGATTCAAAACATGCGTTGGTATGTCTTCTGATAGATAATTTTAGGTCTGGTTTGATTTTTCGGAAAGTATGTAAGGACTTAAAGATGTATTCTAGAAAAGTGTTATAAATTAATCATTTGAGCATGGGTGTGCTATAATTAATTATGTTGCTCCCTGAAATTTGTGTTATATAAATGGTGTGTTTTTGTATATAGAAATATTAAAAGTGTGATATTCATATAAGTGTAATGTTCCTGGATTTAAGTGTATATGTCAATGTGTACGTCGAAATCAATGTCAACGTCAATATAAATAGTAGCGTCAACATCAACATTAGCATGAACATAAACGTCAGCATTTGTGTGAATGTTAATGTCCGCTGATTGCAAACATTAATATCAACTAATACAACCTAAACGTCAAAGTCAATGTTAATGTCAACTAATTGTGAATATCGATGTCATTGTGAACGTCCACCATAGACCTGAACCAAAACGTTAACATAAATGTCAATATCAACATCAGCGTTAACATTAACGTCTATGTCAATGTTAATGTAAACGTAAACATCAACGTCAACATCAAGGTTAATATGAATGTCAACATCAGTGTCAATGAAAATGTGAACATCAACATAAATATATACATCTACGTCAACTTGAATATAAACATCAATGTCAACGTTAACATGAATGTTAACATCAATGCCAACAATAATGTTAATGTTAACGTCTACGTAAATGTCAATGTCAACCTAAATTCACGTGAACATTAATGGAAACGTCAATGTATAAGTGTGAACGTTAACATAAATATAAAAATCAACGTCAATATTAACATGAATATCAATATCAAGAAAAATCCTAGTACCTAACATAGGATGGTCAAAAGAATTTTATTATGGTCCTAATGACATAGGGGTAGAGTTTTGAACCATAATAAAAAAAATTTGGACCATCCTAGGTTAGGTAGTAGGATGTTTTTTTAGTTAGTAACTAGGCTAGTGTGATCCGATTAGGTCTTAGGATTTCGGGCACAATAGTTAGTTAATTTCAGTTAGTCCTAGATTAGTTAATTAGTTAGGTAATTTAGTTAGAGCGTAGAGTTTATTAGGAATATAGTCCGCACATGGCTTTACCTATCGAGATCTTTGCATACATACAAGATGCATTAGTCTTGTACCACATAATCTTAGGAAGATATGAATAACATAAACCAACTATGAATGAAGAATAATGGCTTGTATGTATAGACCCATATGTTTAGCATACGTCTAAAAATAAGTGAACCTAAGATGTACCCAAAGAAATGTTGAAATGAACAAAGAAACGATGAAATGAACAATGAAATTATAAAACCCTAGAGGGGTTAAGTAAGAGTGTGAAACACACTAGATGTCCAAGTGCATGGGCATATGATGAAATGAACAAAGAAATGATGAAATGAACAATAAAATGATGAAACCCCAGAAGGGTTAAGTAAGAGTGCGAAACACACTAAATGGCCATGTGCATTGGCATATGATGAAATGAACAATGAAATGATGAAATGAACAAACAAATGATGAAATGAACAATGAAATGATGAAACCCTATAATGGTTATTTAAGAGTGTGAAACACACTAAATTGCAAAGTGCATTGTCTATTAATGAAATAAACATTTAAGTAAAATAGGATGAGCACTTATGAAAATCAAATGTGCTAATGTTAATGAATGTGGTGACAACATGATATGAGGCTAATGTAAAATATGAGAGCAATCTCAAATGAGACTTAGTGAAGGTTACCAAAATGTACTCACCTTTGAGAGTGTAAAGTTAATGAAGAGATAAGTCTCGATGAACACTCTAATGAAAGTATTGAGATTAACACACTTAATACTAATGATGAGATAATGATATACAAGATTATTGAGCTATGAGGTCCTATACAGAAGCCAACTTCAAGCGTATGAGTTCAATTGTAATGGAAACATTTATTACTCTGTACCAGATCTGACTAGCTATTATCAGTGATGCCTTCTATATGGAAGGGCAGAGGTTCACGTAACTCTCATGAAATGAGACTGGCCTGCATGACAGGTATATGTCTCTTTATATCTACTGCTCTTCAAATTCCAATGTACGCTAGCATGTTTTGTGTCACTTTGGCTGGTGATTCCAACTCTTTTTGGTGTGGGGACACACAAGATTTCGTGATGCTCACATGATCTATGTCGGTTAAAGTTAAATTTCCCCATGAATTAATGAGGCCAGCCACAAATGATGCACATAATGATATCAATGATACAGAAGGCGTTAGGATAGGATAATCGTGAGGTGAGACAGACTTAAGCAATGATATTAGGTTATTCTTGATCATTGCACACCAAACCTAATTAAAGTCTTAAACTACATCCTAGGTATAGCTACCGTTTACACTAGCCTATGAATGAAATGAAATGAAGTACATATGAATGAATGAAGCAGAATTTGTGTTTTCTAAAGAAGTCTCCGTAGTTCAGATCCAATATATTGAGCCCTAATTTTTGGGAAGTCTTGATGTCAAGTCCATCATTCCAAGGTCTCATGGCATATGAATTAATAAATATGAAAAATGTTACAATATGTTATGTGCAATGTGCAAGATTTTATGTGATGTGTGCAATATGAAAAGTATACTGATGCGTTTTACTCTTATGGCATCACATCCCTAATAAAAATTTCGAAAGTTTACTCACTTTCATAATTCAAATTTGGAAAGCTCAAAAACTTTCCTAATCAAAATCTGCCAAGTCCAATAACTTGACTTTCCATAATCATGTTTTTAAGAAAGATCTATTGTTACTCATGCATTTCCTTGGTGTGTGCTTTCATATACGCATACTTAGTAAAACTGTGTACTAACCCTATACAACTCCGCCATTTTATGGGCAGGCATAGGTGGACGCTAGAGCAACAGGTTCACGCAGAAACTATCCGGACGTGAAGCATTCATCTCAACTTTGTAGGCCCTCGTTCTTTCGAGGATTCTTTCCCATTATATTCTATCTTAGTGAAATGATTGAACTAGAGGAGTATTTTCCACAAGCATTTCTTTCCATTTTTGTGTAGACATTGTATTGGTGCCGTATTGGCAAGTATACATTTAATGTTATATTAAACTATTTCTTTCATTTGATAATCTTAATGTTAGATGTTTTATGGTGAAAAATTACAAATTTAATAGAAAATTTTTAGTATGTATATTAAGAAATAAAAAGTTTCAAATTTTCTCCTAAAATTAACCTAGACCAAGTAAGAATGACCTAAGTAGGCTTGTCTCTTACCTCTGAGATGTTAATGACGCCGGTCTCGTAACTTTAGAAACTTAGACTATTGGGTTTGATTGATTTGGAGAAGTTTGAGTTGGCTTCGTGATGCCTTCTTTCGGGGAAGGGCGGAGGTTCACGTACCTATTATGAGATGAGACTTTCCAGCATGGCGAGTATGGATCTCCTTGTCTTAGAACCTATACTGCTAATATAGGGATCTGGCGGGGTGAAAATTCTCATGTATAATAGAATGTTTTGGATCACTTTGGCGAGTGATTCATCCTCTTTTTTTTCTGTGGAGAGACACTAGATTTCATGATGCTCACATGATCTATGTTGGTTGAAGTTCAAGTTCCCTATGAATGAATCAGGCTAGCCTCAAATTATGCACATAATGTAATGAATGATATCAATGGTGTTATTATATGATAATCAAGAGGTGAGATAGACTTAATAATGACACTAGGTCATTCTTAATCATTGCACAGCGCACCCGATGAAAGTCTTAAACTACAATATACGTATAGCTGGTGTTTACACTAGCCTATGAATGAAATAAAATGTAGTACGTATGAATGATAAAGAATACTTTGTGTTTGCCAAAGAAGGATCCCTTGTTGAGGTCCCATATATTGAGCCCTCATTTTTGTGAAGTCATGATGTCAAGTCCATTACTTTAAGGTCTCATTGCATATAAACGAACGATATGAAAAATGTTATATGTTATAGAAGTAGTTAGTTTATGGTAGAAATTAGGTGTTGGGTTGTTAATATGAATAAGTATTAATGCATGTACTCTCATGGTATGACTTTCATAAACATTTTAAAGCTCACTCACTTTCTTAAAAAATATTTTCCAAGTCCACTGACTTGGACCTATCATAATTCATGTTTCTTAGGAATGAGATATCTTACTCATGGCATGTCCTTTGTGTGCGCTTTTGAATAGACCCATACTCAGTACAAGTGTGGTACTAACATGTACAATAGACATTTTAGGTGCAAGAGGAACAATGGATGCTAGCGCTACGGTTCACAATGAAATATCCGGAAGTGGAGAATTCATCGAACGTGGTCAGGCATATTTTGAGGATTCTTTACCATTCTATTATAGCCTTAGTTAACTTAAAGTATTGGAACTATAGGGAGAAGTGCCAATAGCGTTGCTTTTCAGTTTTGTCCACACATCTATGGGTTGCAATTTGGCAAGGTATTACAATTTATGTGATATTAAACTATTTCTTTCATTTTATAAATTTAATGTTAGATGTTTGATGAGGAAAAACTATAAATCAAATAGAAAATGTTTAGTATGTACTTTAAGAAACAAAAAGTTTCAAATTTTTAGCTCAAATTAGCCTTGATGAAATAAGAATGACATAAGTAGGCTTGTTTGCGACCTCTGAGATGTCAATGACGCCGGTCTCATGAGTTTAAAAGCTAAGGATATTGGGTTTGATTGATGTGGAGATGTATGAGTTTTCATCGTGATGCCTTCTTTCGAGAAGGGCGGAGGTTCACGTACCTCTTCTTAGATAAGACTTTCCGGCATGCCGAGTATAGGTCTCCTTATATCTCCTAGTCTTCGAACCTATGCTGCCAATATAGGGATCTGGCTGGGTTCAAATTCTCATGTATGCTAGAATGTTTTGGGTCACTTTGGCCGGTGATTCATCCTCTTTTCGATGTGAGGGAGACACTAGATTTCATGATGCTCATGTGATCTATGTCGGTTAAAGTTAAAGTTCACCATGAATAAATGAGGCCCACCTCAAATGATGCATATAATAAAATGAATGATACCAAAGGTGTTAGAATAGAATAATAAAGAGGTGAGCTGGACTTAAGCAATGACACTAGGTATTCTTGATCATTGCACATCAAACGCGATGAAAGTCATAAATGAGATCTTAGGTATAGTTAGTGTTTAAACTAGACTATGAATGAAATGAAATTAAGTTTGAATAATGAAGAAGACTCTTTGTTTGCTAAAGAAGGAACGCTAGTTGAGGTCACATATGTTGAGCCCTTAATTTTGGGAAGCCATGATTTTAAGGTCTCATGGCATACGAACGAATGAAATGAAATTTTTTATGTGTTATATATGCAATATGTTATGTGATATGTGCATGTATAATAAAGTATGATTATGCAAAAGTACTATACATGGAATGACTGTCCATAAAAAAATTTGGAATGTGCAATTACTTTCCTAATAAAAAATTAGGAGGAAAACTCACAAACTTTCCGATCAATTGGCAAGTCATTGATTGAATTTCCATAATCATGTTGTAGGAATGAGTCATTCTTACTCATGCATGTCCTGGGTGTGTGTGTGGAATTATAGCCATAAAGACGCTTAGAGTTACAAGGTTCACGCTTAAACAATCCCGGATGGGGGATTTCATTTTGCACTGGTATAGGCCTTCCTTTTTTA
>JAKWJA010002029.1:0-39549 GCA_027704765.1 Solanum habrochaites | reverse complement strand
CTTAGAGTTTGGATTTGTTGAAAAATATTTGGATCTAGAGAGTTTTCCGTCTAGAGGTTTCATTTGAGATTGCATATTTTGGAGTTGATGTAGCCCCATTATTTTTTCTCTTGATTTTGCCTTGAAATTGATTCTCGATCTCAATTTTCAAGATTTTCTTTAGGATACTTTAGAGTTGGATTTGTTGAAAATATTTGGGATTTAGAGAGTTACTTCTCGAGGTTTCATTTAATATTTCTTATTCTGGAGTGGACCTAGACACATCTTTTTTCTTGTTTTTGCTTCGCAACTAATTTCTCTATCACATTTGCTTGCAGCTCTTAGCCTTTTTTTGGCGTTTTTTGTTGTTGTACTTCTATTTGTTTGTTTCTTCTTATTCATTTTTTTATTTCTCCATGTTGATTCGCAATCTCATTTTTCAAGCTCTTCTTTAGGTTGTTATAAAGTGGATTTGTTAAAAATATTTGGAATTTGGAGAGTTTCATTTAGAGGTTCTATTTGAGATTTTCTATTTGAACTAATCTAGAATCCTCTAATTTTTTCTTGATACTGGTTAGCAATTAAGTCCTCTATTCACATTTTCCGTGCCAGCTATGATTCATTTTCGATGATGTTCTCTCTGAGATGCCTGGTAAGTGAGCTTTTCTTTTCGTTTTATTTTTTTCATCAAAAACTATGTGACCCACATGGAGAATGATATTTTCCTTCCATGTAACTTTGAACTTAAAAAGACCGATATAATAGAATTAGCATCCTAAGGTGAAAATATCATACATTGAGCATCAACCAATCCTAACAATGTAAAATTGAAATTAGGGCTTGGATTTGATCTCGATGTTGCATTGCTTAATTCGTTCTTGTAGTTGCTTCTTATTTCTCTTTGCTTGTTATTATGTAATATCTGTTGTATTGGTGTCTACATTTTGATTCTTGAGTTCTTGTATGGTTACTTTCTTATGTTGTTTGGTGCATCATTTGTATGGTTCATATCTATTAAAACTATTCAATTAAGAGGTTTTTGAATAATCCAATTCAAAAAAGATTTCTCCAAATTTGGTTATGTTATTTTATATGCATGCAATTTTTTTTGTTTTTTTTCTTACATGAATGTATACTTGTAATTAAAGAAAATGGATTAGTTAAAAATTTGTTCATCATGTTCTCCTCCCATCATAGGATTTGGTTATAACAAGTATTGAACTCCTTCCATTTTTCAACCCAATTTTTCATCTTTGGACCTTTTGGCGTATTTGGATGTTGTAGTTCTATTTGTCAGTTTCTCTCGATTCATGTGTTTGTTACAACCTTTTGATTGTCGATCTTATTCTCAAGCTTTTCTTTAGGATGTTTTAGAGTTGGATGTGTTGATAATATTTACAGTTTTGAGAGTTTCGTCTAGAGGTTCCATTTGAGATTTTTTATTCTGAAGCTAATCTAGTTTCCTTCTGCTTTTTCTTCATTCAGGTTAGCAATTAATTCCTCTACTCACATTTTCCCCTAGGTGCTACGATTCATTGTTGATGTTGTTCTCCCCGTGATGCTTGGTAAGTGAGCTTTCTCTTATGTTACTTATCTTTTTGGTCTAAAGTGTGTGATCCAAAATGAGAATGATGTTCTTCTTTATTTAAATTTTCACTTAAAAATATTGATATATGTATAATTGAAGTAGCATCCTATGGTGAAATGTCGTACATTGCACATCAAGAAATTTTAGCATTGTAAAATTTAAATTAACGCTTGATTTGATCTGCATGTTGCATTGCTTATTTGGTTTTTGTAGTTGCTTCTTATTTCTCTTTTTTTGTTATTATGTATTGTCTGTTGTATTGATATTTGCATATTATTCTTGAATTCTTGTATGGTCGTGTTTCTTATGTAGTTGGGTGCATAATTTGTATGATTTATATCTATTGAACCAACTCAAATAAGAGGTTTTTGGCCAAGACAATTCAAGAAAGATTATGTCATATACTATTCTATATGAATACAAAATATCTGTTGTTTAATGTCTTCCATGTATGTATACTTGCAATAAAAATCTGTTGATCATATTCCCCTCCCAGGGAATATGTGTCATTTTCACCCTAGCTTTTCATATCTTCACCTTTTGGGGTATTTTGTTGTTGCACTTCTATTTGTCTGTTTCTTCCGTTTCATGTTTTTACAATATCTTTTTGACTATCAATCTCATTTTCAAGCTTTTCTTTAGGACGCTTTAGAGTTGGATCTCCTGAAAATATTTGGGATCTCGAGAGTTTCATCTAGATGTTCCATTTAAGATTTCCTATTTTGTAGCTGATGTAGCCTCCCATTTTTTTTTTTATTGTTAGCAATTAATTCCTATATTCAGATTTTTCCGTGTCCTTACCTCTGATTTGTGTCCTATGTTTTTCTCAATGTGATGCCTTGTTAGTGAGCTTCCTCTTCTTTTTATTTAAAACAGCGTGACCCACAATGAGAACAATGTTTTCTTTCTTTTAATTTGCACTAAAAAAGATCGATCATTGTGCCATAGATATAACATCCCAAGGTGAAACTAAATTACATTGCACATCCACCAATCCTAATAGTGTAAAATGAAATTAGGCCTTGGATTTTATATGCATATTGCATTGCTTATTTGATTCTTTTAGCTGCTAATTATTTCTCTTTGCTTGTTATTATGTATTTTCTGTTATATTGGTGTCTTTATTTTGGTTCTTGACATCTTCTATCTACTAAACCAGTTTAATTAAGAGGTTTTTGACTAAGACAATCCAAGAAGATTACTTCAAATTTGTTTATTTACTATTCTTTCTTTATCCAAATTTGTGTTGTTATTGTTTGTCTTTCATGAATATCTACATGTATTCAAAGAAACTAGATTAGTTACAAGTTTTGTTTATCATGATCTCTTCTCATCAGAGGATTTGTTCATGATAAACATTGAATTCCCTCTATTTTCACCCCAACTATTCATCTCTTGCATGATCGGATAACTAAGTAAGCCAATTAATATTATGTACCCTCCTTCCCCATAATACTAGATCAAATAAAGTCTACATATTTACTTCTCCTTCATCTAGAGTTGTATCTTCGAGATGATTAACATGTCCGATGTCTTCCTTTATAATAAAAGTTGTTCTAGTAAACTGTTACTCATCCTCATCCATATCTCTTCCACCACTTCAATTATCATCCATGAGACCTTTTAAGTTTCAAGAATGGAATTTTTTTAATTATAAGGGTCATTCTCAATTATCACCTGTTGATATTAGTTCTCTTCTATATACTTATTGGCCTTAAGATAGGTCCTGAACTAGGTTTAGTGGTTTGTATTGTAAATGCTCATTGCGTTTGTATTAATTAGTAATCTTTTCCATTTGTCCCCTCACACCGCGCCCACTTCATCATTATACTCGACTTTTTCCTCTAGATGTACATAGTCTTTCACTTTTACGCTCGTCTTCCTTGTTAGTTACCTACCGGAGGGAGAAAGAAAAACAGGCACTTGAATCACCTTGATTTTGGGGATAAGTCTGAAGAGATTTCATCAAGGTTCTCTATTTGTAGGAAGCATGTTTAAGTGTTTCCACCTTCATAAAATGATGATAGTATGCATGATTTGGTATATTAGTTTCGCTTTAGATTAAATGATATTAGATAACATAGTTTGGTAATGTCTATCTTTGTTTCTATTTGTATAAGTAGAAGTAAATGTTATAACTTGGATCTCTTATTTGTTTCTAATCATTTGGTGATTGAAAATTGTTGCCTTGAATTATCCAAATTCTATAATTCAATCACCCTCAATTACCTTCTCAAGGTAACACCCAACCATATAAGAATGCCAACAGTAAAAAATGAGATTCATCATTAACCTACACCACAACTAACCATATACTCAACATTCCAAACTCTATGTTCAGAGATCTATGTATGATATCATCAATTGGAAGCACTTTTAACAACTTAGTAATGGAAACCTAGCGTATCTAGGAATCAATCAACTTTTGAAGAATTTTATAGGCATCCTTTTGCTACTCGTAGAACTTCTAAAGAGGGTTGGACCAGGAAGTTCGTTGGTCTTTCCCTCCTTGTATGTGAAATTCCTGACTCCGTCCCTAAAAATTTAAAGTGGTTAGGAGAATTTTTTGTGCCAGAAACGCGGAATAAAACTAACGGCATCCATTTGTATCAGGGTCTGATTTTCATCAACCCACTATAAGCGGCCCTACAAGTCGATAGGGCCTGCATACGAGAGATATCTATATAAGGCTGGCCGATGCCAGCCCGGGTACTTTTAGATATATATTTCCGTGCTCCAATTTTTATTTTTGGCCCCAAAATCGACACCTTTGAGACATCCACCAATAATGCATTTACATAACGTCGTTTTCGAATCGATCGTCGCACCATACGCGATGTACTAGCTTTATTTGGGCTTTACTTCCGTTTATATGGTTCTAATTATTTGGGATTTGATTTGATATTGATAACAATAAAACATTTATGGATGATTGTTAGATGAAAATTTGATATGGTAGATTTTGCTTAAGTATCCATTATTTATTTCCAAACTGATGGTCTTTGTTCCCAACCTATAAATCAAATGATGTTGATAAAGAACTATAAGATAGCGTGACATATAACAAGTAATAATTATATTTTTATTTAATAAATACAAGTACTTGGGAGGCTCTCCCGACCCACTAACTCTTTTTACTTACTATACTACCGTCTGCAATCAATAATATAAAGAAGCAGAAAAGTCAAAAATAAGTATAATTAATTTTTCTTCTTATTCTTAATCATGCACGAGAGTTTGAAAAGTATGGGCAATAAGCCTTTCAAACTTCGTCTTGTCTGCCGTTCTTTTTCTTTCCGTGAACTTCAATTTTGGGCAATTTTGACATATTTTTAGGAACAAACTAATGTTATGTGATCCATGTCTCCTCTTCTATCTTGAATTTGAAAGTTTTGATTTTGATATCTTATTGAGATTTCTTCTACTAGTCTTTTTTCCTCATTTATGGGCGCTATTTTTATCTCTCATAGTTATACGCCCATTTCTAGGTTGACTGTGTTTTGTTCTGTTCGCTCGAATTCAGATTGGCAATCTGATTTTCAAAAGTTTCAGCTTGCTCTTAATGAATCTTCTTTCCACTAATTGACTATATTTCCCGTCGCTTTTTTCTATCTCGACATGTTAAGATAACTTTATTTTGTTGCTATTCTATGATTGCTATTTCTTCTGATTAATGTGTTTATCGGTACTCCAAGCCCATTTGCATTGGTCGAATCCATCATTTTAAAATTTTCTTTGGTATTCCTTGAGGAGTTATATTAAATGCTTGTTCAAAGTATTTGGGTATGTGGAGAGTGTTTAATCTATGAGAGCGTTCCATTTGAATTATCTTTTTGAAATCATCTAACCTCCTTTTATTTAAATCCATTGTGTAGATCGGCAGGTAATTCCTATATTTCATTTTTCAATGGGCCATTAGCTCTGTTCGTCCGCCAGGTGTTGTCTTCATTTTCATATATCCCGTAAGCCTATACCTGGGTTGACGCGCCCCTCTTTTAAGACCATTGTTTGGCTTTGAGCGGCACCGCTTGTGCCTGGCTTAGCCTTAGCTCTGGAAAGAATTAAAAACCAGAAAGACACGTCAATGAAATAGGCTAGAACAATAATCACTGATAGCAAATGACGAAATTCAAATCTTATGCGTTTACTACAAGTGGAAATGAAAGACTAAAATACCTAATATTCTCGGTTCTATGAAATCCTTCTAAAGACAAAGATGGATGTTATGTACGAGGACGCGCGATACGCCCATTCATCTACAAATGTAAATCTAGAATACAAGGCGTAAAAAGAATGTCATATCGAAATGTTAAGGATGGCTCACCAACATTGATTTTGAGCTGCTCACGAAAAAGATTAACGGTGACTCTAAAGCGATGGATGTCGTGCTGCAGTAGTTATGTGCGTCTGCATCAAATACTATGCATAGGCGCAGCATTAATACATTTAATGTAGCGAGTATACGAGTTGGAATTCTAAAATAATCGACCTAATCTTGATAAGCAGTAAGAGGAAGCACATTATACCTTGTCTCTGCTCAAACTCCAACTCATGCCTATTTGTAACTGCAATATAAAACATAATATATCATGGGCAATATATATAGAGCTTGTAAGAGCAATGTAAAGCATAGCTTAGTCTCTTAAGAAAATGCAATGAAATCTGCCAACTTAACTTTTATAATAAGTAATATATTTTATGTTGGAGTCTGCTAACTGAAAACCACCACTATGAGCCTAATAGGTATACACACGTCTTTGCCCGCACTACTGCCAAATTTTTCGCTATAATTTGTCATCGGCATAAAACTACTTAACTCTTAGTTGATTCACACTAGCTTACCTATGTTATCACTAAAAAGTATTACCCGTAATACCATATGATGACTTACATGTATGTATGGAGACTTGAGTTATTATGTACCTCGATCCTCGCACTCGGTGCTCAATACTAACTGGCTGTCACAATTTGCTTAGCCTCATGTATTTTTTAATGAAGGCCAACTTCTTTCTTGGTTGGAGACGTAACTCTGTCAACACTTAGCTTTAAAAAGCCCTCTCTTGAACTCATGTTCCCGTTTCTTTCCTTTCTCTTTGCTCAAGAACTCTTTTTGGCGAAATCCTAGTTCCTCTTTGTCTTAAAATCTAGAAACAATTATAAATGCCTCTAGGACAATACTAGCTCCTTAAAACTTTTGAGGAAATCGAAGCTAGAACTATTTACACTTACTTACTTGAAACTTGATTCTTAAAACGAAAGTTAAAACTTTGCTAAGACGCTTGAAAACTTTTTATTAACTCAGCTTCTACAACCTTGCATCTTGAGACTTTTAGGCTATGCTCTCACTTGGCTTGATCTTTGGCGCTTGACCAATTCTTGAATTGAATTGATGGGATTTGACGTTCATGTTATCTAGAATATTTAATATGGAGATTATATTGCTGTTTAGATGTACCCCCTTCGAGTATTATGATTCAAGACTATCGAAAATAGGTACAACATACAACACGTTAGGAACTATGTATAAAAGATGGGGGAAGAATGGGAAAACTGCGTCCCTGCGCTATGAGGAGACGTGGGGGGGTCACCAATGACCTCATCTATAGAGATTGCAATGGGGGATGGTTGTGTCTGACGGGCCGCGCCCATCAGTGACCTACGAAACTAAGTCTGTGCAATTGGGATGCTGAGAGGTGGCAGTGGGTGCCTTAAACGCCA
Organism: Solanum habrochaites; assembly: GCA_027704765.1. Lineage (NCBI taxonomy): Eukaryota > Viridiplantae > Streptophyta > Magnoliopsida > Solanales > Solanaceae > Solanum > Solanum habrochaites. Next base: position 32,264 of record JAKWJA010002029.1, on the reverse strand, counting down.
GTACCAAAGTGTTCTGCCCGATCTTTTTCTTCTTCTTTCGTTTTCATGCTCTAAAAAACCCTCTAACTTCATGATTCTTTAACCCAAACAATTAGTATCAATTATATGCTAATACCCAATATATTAACCCGAAATTATCACGGCTTCAGTAAACATGAACGTCAAACTGCTTATACCAATCACAACTATCCAGAATTCTTAAAGAAAAATTTAAACCGATATTATTCGCGTACTCAATTTCTTAAAACTTCAATAGCTTGGATTCAATCATAATTAAACACGATGGCGTTTTGGTGAACTAACCCAAACACTATGTAATAACTGCGACATTTCTTTTTAGGATCTACCCAGATCAAATCCAGCACATAAAGTTTTGAGTGTTCTGGCGATTCCCTTTAGTTCTTCCCTCATGCTTTTATCTCTTCCTCCCAGCCCTACGTGAATTCTAACTCTTTCTTAGTTCTATAACTGAATGAATTATAATTTTGGCCCCTTAATAAATGAAGTTAATATAATTAGTAAGGAAATACATTTCCCCTTCGCCCAATCCGATTGGACTTTCATTATATTCAACGACCGCAATAATCTTTCAAATACATAACTTACTGCATTACGATATCAAAATCGTCGCAAATAACTCATAAGGAGTTGGAAAGATTATTGCTAAGGGTTTCCACATATCTGGAGATAAACTCTAACTCATTCTTGCTCTAGGAGTATGGTCATTTAAGTGACCAAAACTCAATTTTAACCTTAATAGTTCCATATTTTCCTATTCTTTCCAAAATAATTATATTTCAGATTTTTAAAAGACTTCTTTCTAGGTCTTTATAGTTGCCAGATGTGACAATCTCTTCCCCTTGGTAACATTGCATACAGCTACGAACATGAGGTATTATTTTACTAACTTAGGGTAAGAATATCAAGTTTCCTACTTAAAGCACACTCCCTACAAGCACAATGCAACAGCTAGACATAGAACATGCTTACTCAATATTAGGTATGTACTGGATAGAAAAAATTAGTACTTTGGCTCTGCATTTTCTTTCCGGGTTCAAAGAGATGTGGATATCGATTTTCAATTAGTCCTCCTATATCTCGGCAAAGTAGCTTCTTCAACATAAATTGGTCCTCTAAAGTATACGCTTGACTGATGCTACTGCTCCATTTCTTTGTTCTCAAACTTGCAGAACCTTGGTGATGCTAAATTTGGACGTGCGGGAATCTTCTCATAAACAATTACACCTTTAGTCCGCAGACATATTCAGTTAGAAGTCAATGACGGGATCAGCCCATGAACTTGCTTGCTACAATGGTAGACATGAATTACACCGGATGAACCGCTGCTAAACTTTTGTGGTAGGTCCAAACTCATACGCCTACTATTGTTAACTTCTCCTTGGATATTCTATAATGTCTCAATAGCCTAGAGTAAGCTAGAGTGTAACTGTTGTTGTAAAAGAATTTCATGAGAGGTAGGTGATTCAGCTGCAATTTCCTTTGAAATCAATCATGTAAGTCGGCCAATCATTCTACTATAGGTCTAGAAGTATCGCTCATATACTTCTTGACCCGTCCGTCTGAGATAGACAAGGCAAAACTTAATGTTTACCTTTGAATTAATTCGTTCGTCGAAAAGATTTCATAAACTTTGGCGGTTAGTTATGCAGCCCTATCTGAAATGATGGAGAGTAGACGGCAACTCTATATGAATCCTTTCACACCCTTGAATGTATAACTTATATCGATAATCTTCTACGAATAGGTAGTCTTTACTGGCAAAAAGTGGGTTAGACTTTCATTATGTTGACATCACTTGAAATAAAAAATCAGGCTGCCCATGCAATAAGAGACCTTTGGTAATGCTTGTGAAGAAGTCTTAATATTAATCATATTTCACTTTCGGTCTGGCTGTAAGTTCTATATTTTGAGCCAAAACCCCTGGCTTTTGGTTCTCTACTTTAACTTATTGACAATACGGGCACTTGGCATCAAATTCAGCAATGTTCTTCTTCATACCTTCCCACTAATGTACTATTCTAAAATCGTGGTAAATCTTTGTGCAACCGAATAAATGGAATATCTAGAGCTATGAGCTTTCTCCATGATATCTCTTGGAGTCCATCCACTATTGGTACACACAGAACAGTCTACCTTGATTTCTCAAAACATCATCTCCCCTTTGTTCAAAAGCTAATACTGCTTTATTTATGAACGATTTGCCCTTCAAATTCAAGCAAAATGGGATCTTGGTCTTGTTTCTCTCTCAGCTATAAGACGTCCTAACAACTGACATCAGTGCCATTGTCACCCGGCTCTATTTCTGCCTCTGTGCAAGAATCTATAGTGACGGACATCCTAGCATGTAAGTCTAAGCACATAGTTTGCTAGTTTCTTTCCTCTCACTTCTTCAAGATGGTGTACTATCCCATCAGATACCTACATGATGGCGATCGATCAACACATTAGCCTTTTAATAATGGGGAATAATGATGTGTGTATGAAGTACAGAGGTAGGTTGTTTTTAGTATGGTGGATGGATAGTCCCTTATAAGAGAGTATGCATGGAGGAAGCTCATAATCAAGATATTCGCATTTTGATTCGGAGTATGTCACATGATGTACAGACGATTTGATTAGGATGTATAATTGTGTAATGGTGATGGAAGAATGGTTTTTTGGCTCGAGGATGTTGTGTCAAGTGTGCCAAATTGCCAGGCATAGTGAAGTTAACAACTACCTAAGTTGAAATCTTAGATCAAATATAGAACTTTAAGTAATGGAAATGGAAGATCATAATATGACTTTATCACACGGGTAACGTCAGGGAGGAAGGCTTGGATGTAAGGTTCTCACAACCAGACATGGATTCTATTTGTGTGATTGTTGATATTATGTCGGAACAGAACATGGAGCTACTTTTTTGGCGCAGTAAAGAATCACCTGTTCGAAAAGAGAGTGATGCAAATATACATTGCAAGAGTGGTTCTGCAAACTTCAGAGTTCTCTGGTCTCGCATGTTTTCAAATAGAGGGTGGCACAATTTACTGGCACATTTCTGGAAAGCACGTTTCTGATAAGGTTGGTTTCCAAGGTGAACTTGCAGCACTACTTTTTATCGCTCTATACAGATGGGTGTGCTAAGCATACACTCACCGTAAATACAATACAGAAGTATATGTTGTAGGCTATTTGTAATTGATTTAAAAGGTGAATTGTGGACTGATCACCTACCTCTCATTGAGTTCTCGACATGAACAATCTAATCCTTTTAGGCATGTCTCAGTATGGCCTCATATGAAGCTCTTATGGGAGTGAGTGCAAGATCTTTCTATATTGGATGGTTGGAGTTTGGTGAAGGCTTTAAGGTGTGATAGAGACGCGCAAATCTTGTTGCACGGGCATCTATGGTAAAGGATGTAATGCGTGTTTAAGAAGGTTGTCAAATGCTTATAGAGTAACGCAAAAATCCTCAACAATATTATGAAAAGCTCGTTGGAGTTTGGAAGTGGATGATTGGGTAATACTTGAATGGTCACCCATAGAAAGGGTGTTATGAGGTTTTGATAGATACTGAAATTAGTAACCGATATATGGAGCTTATCATCAAGTCAAAAAGGATTGGCATTGTAGCTTAATATGACTCTCAGAAGCTAACGCAGCAAGAGTTTAGGCGAATAATCTCATCTGGTGTGTTCACATCTCTTCGTATGTATAAATAAATGCATGGGATAATCTCTTCATTGATTGTAAGACCAGTTTTAATAACAAAAATAGTTGGAATTAAGTAAAGCTTATTCCTACAGCATACTTGTGATTGTGGATGTTGATGGAATGGAGTGTTGGAGTTCAAATAACTAACTAACTCTGAGTATGGTTGCGGACGTAGTCACATAACCATTGGAACGGCTAAGCACGATCCGACAGCACTTAACTTTGAAATGCGGGTACCTCGTAACATACCTATATATTCACTCACATTTTTGAGTGTGGGATTCCATGAGAGGACCAATTGAATTAGAGCAAATTAACTGTATATCTATGCTTGAGAATGTGAAGTTGAACGTTGTTGCTCAATGATTTGATATTGTATATGAGTCGATTATGTCATTTTATTATTATTGTTGTCCAAGGCTTATATATGTGGCATTTAGTGGGGATATGCCACATGATACTCCAGTAGCAATACTGTGCTGTTTGTATATGATATTGGCTTTTTTTTCTTTTTTTATTGAGTTACATTACATCTTCAAAAGGCTATTGGCTAGACCTTGTTTATGAAGATCCGTGATCGGCTATTCGAATTTAAGGGTGAATCCTCAGTGTTTTTTGGGGGGCTTATTATGGTTCTCCTGTTCCTTCGTTTATGTCACCATTTAGACTTTACACTGAGTACAACTTAGGATTTTTGTATGTTTAATTGTGTAGCTATTTCTTCCTCAGACTTTTGATAGCTTTAGATTTCTTGGTACATGACATTTTCAAGTTCTAGGTCTTATTTATTCCGCCTTTGTTTGATGTAGCATTCTGGATTATTTGGGAACTGTATTTTTCTCGAGGCATTTAAAAACAGCTTCTCGCCGCTAACTTCAGCACTCCTTTAATCTTGATTAAGTTTTGTTTTCTTCTTGGTTATATCTAATTAGTATACACTGGTTCCGGCCCATCGGGAGGGTTAATGTGGGTTTCATCATGATGGTCTGGTGCGTGACAACTGCAGGTAAAATATTATCTAGTTGTGCGTAAGATGAATTGACAATAGAAACTTAAAAGTTAAAAATAAGCGCTCCCGCTCTCGCTGTCTTCATTCGTGGGGCGTGTACTTTCTTCCTTTCCCCTCGTCAGCTGTCCGTTCCGTCACCCGTCTGTCCCTCCCTTCTCTATCTTCTCCTCTGTTTGTATTAATACTAAATGGCTCTGAATTGGATGAGTGTCATGAAGAAAATGATGGGCTATACGATGACGGTGGTGGATGTTATTTTTGAGATTTATATATGCGTTTGACACATGTAAGTAGGTGAGTAATTAAGGTGAGTTACTTTGTAATACAGGGGATTGGTAGCTAAGTGTTGGTATTAATGACTATTAGATGAGAGCTAATAAAGTGTGCTATATGATGTTTTGATATCGTGTATCGCACAAGCACTAGGTCCTACAGTATTGAGGGTCTACGAATGGAAGGGCGAGTATCAGTAGCCATACGCAAGGATGGGGTCTTTCCAAGGGTGATATTAAAATAGTAACTAATACTACGAATTTCCCGTTATAGTTAGTATGAGTTTGAGAAATTATGGGATAAAACAAAGTTAGGTTCTAATTATGTATAACGTCAATGGTTTGCATGGATATCAAGTTTTGTCCATGCAACTTGGGTAAGCATTGTAAAAACCGAGGAGAATTCAGAGTATGGGGTAGTGAAGTATTTTGGATTATGGAGACCGCAATATCGTTGATGTAGTATCGTTGGTACTAATGCTTTTCGTATTGATATAGCAAGATAATGAGATTAGGGTTTAAGATTTTAGGTGAGAATGTAAATCTTCTTCTTGAGAAACTTTACCTTTCCTAATGCAGTACTTGGCTTCGCTATCGAAGACACACCTGGTCGTCGGTCTTAATGAAGACCAATATACCCTTCAGACACCCGCTCTTTTGATAGATTAGTGCTAGGATATGGATTACTTAGTTCTCATTGCTCACTTTTTTCACGGGCTTAACCTCATTTGGTTCGCTTGGCGCAGCTCTTAAGGCGTCATGTCAGATATATCTAGCGGTCTTGGTCTTATGACCCTCTCATACTCTTGCCAGCGCGAAAAAAAAACACAATTGGTTGTTTGATTTTGCAACTATAACCATTAAATTAAAACGCATATCTCACTAAGTGAATATCACCATTAAAATACATACTTATACCTTATTGAGCTATAGGCAAGACTTGCTAACGATAATATACAACTAGTTGCCTAAATCACGACCCTAATAATGGGGGATTCTAGGTGGCGGGCACAGCATCAAGGAATACTAAATACACAACTAAATGAGCACGAAATCACGCGGGCTATAAGGTTATTGAATTAAATTAATATGAGCTATAAAGGATGATAGAAGAATAAGAGACCCACTTTTCGAGTTAGGAGTAAAGAGGGCCTCGGCTTTATTGCAATGTCACCAGCAAACGCATTTCTAAACTTTTGAGATGGAAAGGCATAATATAACTTAAAAGCTAAGTCTCAAAATTTAAAATTATTTCTCATAACGTTTTCCTTTCTCTCTTAAATAATAGATGAGTTTAGTATTTGATACACTTCAGAATTCCTGTGCTGGCGAAGCGATTCGGGTAATATTAGTGTCAGCAAATCCGCGAGTGATCGGCGATTTGCTCCCCTTCTTCTAGTCATGTTATATGTGCTTTGACTTGCAGCGTCTACGCGTTCTGGTATCATTGGGTCGAATATGCTTCTTCTGTGGAATCTACTCGGTGAGCACCAACTGCTACATTTTTTTCATTGTCCTTTTTTTATTATCCCACATTCCATTCAGGGCTTTGATTGCTTTAGATTACAAAGGGCGACAGGGGGCATTCCTTTCACTTTTAGGCTCATTTCATCTTGTTTGTTCCTCGTTTTGCGGTCACTAAGTGTCCTATGCTATACCATAAACCTTTCAATACGTAAAGACATTAAGAGTTTTCATGGTTGATATTGAGATAGAATTGGAGCGCATTTGAATGAGCCCTATTTTTCAGTACTAAAAATAGAGTTCCAGGATGATTCCATATATGAGGGTACTCAATGCAACCATACACGCAACTTAAAGTGTCTTTCTAAGGGCTTGTAATAAAGGCGGGAGTGCAAAGTAATGGGTCATTTAGTCTCAATTAATTTTTTCTGCATTAGTTATGTGGTATTCTTCAAGTCCAATGATCTTATCACTGCTTTCTGTCCTTCTATTTAATCAAATTTTTAAAACCTTTCATAGTGCTTCTAGGTCATATTTTTTTATTCACCTCTTCATGGGACTTTCGTGGAATACCGCCAATTCTACTTTTGTGCTTTTTTCCACGAAATGTTTCTTTTTTGCGTTCTTTATTTTATTTTTCTTTAGCTTTATTTTTTCATCAATGTTAGGTTCCTTTCATTTTTGTGTTCTTACTACTATTATGGTTTAAGGAAGTAGCTTTTCTGCACGTCTGGATTTTCCCTCTTGCTTTTTCAAGCGCACATCATTTACCATCCTATTGATTTTGTGGTTATATAAAGTTAATAACCATAAAAGTTTCAGCGACACTTCACGTATGAGGTAGAAACACAAAATAGTATATGGGTCTAAAGTATCCTCACACATCTTAAAATTGCCTACAATGCTATCTTAGATGGACTCTTTCTAACTCAATCGCCTTATAAGGAGGAAATTTACAGATTTATTATATCATGCAAGGTTCATAAGTAAACTCATTCACACAAGGCTATTGGGATATTTAGACAGCCAAACAGGACTGACACATTTTCGCTAGTGGTGCAATGTCATTACTACGTAATCAGATTCATATAAATGACTAATCACACAACGAGATGCAGAAAGATTCAGGCATTCACATATTGCCTATGGCAACTCTTTGTCCTTGTTTATAGCCGTACAATTAATTTTATTTTGATTTAGAGCATTTTTAAGTATGCGGTATTGATCGCAAACCGGAGGACTTGAATTTTGTAATCAGAAGCAAAACGCATATTTTAACACTAAGAGGCGGGCTAAAATTTCGCAAATAAATTTTTTTGAAGGTGCAAAATTGTTTTCGCAATTAAGATCAAAGAGATCTGCATAAGCTCAAACAATCGTCAATATATAATATATATATATATATATATATATATAATGTATATGAATATATATATACCTCATTCTGTCTCTCTACTCACTCATCCTCTCTGTCTCTCTCTTCCCTTCTCTCTCTCTCTCATCTCGCCTCTCTCTCTCTCCTCTCTCTCTCTGTTATCTCTCCTCTCTTCACACTTTCTCTCTCTCTGCTCTCTGTCTCTTCTCTTCCCCCCCCCCCTCCGCCCCCCCGCGCCCGTCTTCCGGACCTCCTCCCCCTACCTTCCCACCGCCGGTCGGATCTCCTCCGCCCCCCCCAAACAAAAGTGTTTGTCGCTCAAAAATGCGAAATGAAACAATATTTCATAGTTGAATAAAAATAAAATAAAGAGGATAGTGAAGGAAAGATCCTGTCTATGCAACTTCTTTATCGGTCGAGCCATTAGCGCCCGAAGCGTCATCATGGAATAAAACAATGGCTCCTGAAGTGATATCATTCTGAGTTTCATTATTTTCAGCAGCCCTAGATTCGGTAATGATGTTAATTGCTACCATTCTAACTATGTATGGTGTTGTTAAAAAGGCGTTCGCTGCATTGTATAATCTGCGACTCCACGTTGGAATGGTGGGATCAACAAAAATCCTCATTTTAGCCCTAGCTTCCTTGGTATATTTTTTTTGACACCTTTTGATGCTTTGCTATCGTGATCAATCACACTAGCCTACAGTATAAGTGTCTACGAATAAAAGTGAGTAGAGTATCCCAACCAAGGGTTGGGGTCGTGTCCCAATGGGTGGTGGAAACAATGCTTAAAACTTAGATTTCCATTCTGAGTTCTTAGAGTTTTTGAGAAATTATTTCATAACAACCAAAGTTTTTCGATTTGTGAGACCAAAGTGTCAAAATATCTAAAAGGGTTTTGTCACGAGCTTGGTGAAAACACTAAAAACAAAGGGAATCAAGTATGTGGAGAAGTTCTTGTGTGTTGATTGCAGATAATGGTTACTACTCATTTGTTACATGCTTTCGATAAGAAATTATAAGATAATGAATGAACTAGGCATAGACAGCTTTAGGTGAAGTACATTCCCTCTCAGGCAACTTACCCCATATCAAATGGTTCCTCTCGATAAAAACTCTCGTCTAAATCAAGACCAACTTCACCTTTACCCTACCCGCGCCTTTCGATGATGACTGCTATGATATAGAATTAGGGTTCACCCTCTCGGGTTGAACCTCACGTAATCTCACTCTTTATGCCATAAGTCTAGCGGTCTTGGTTTTGCGACCTCACTCTTGAGCAAGCCAAAAGCACATGGGTGATTTTGTATTTGCAACTATAAACCCATTAAATTAAACAACAACCATTAGGTGAAATCACCATTAAAATGCATCTAACATATCAACAAGAAAGACCCAACAATAATATCAACACATATTTGCTAAGTCACACCCCAAGAATGGAGTTTTTAGCCACACATTAAGCATTAACTCCCGCAAAATAATGGAAGAATCTATGGGTATAAAAAATTGAAACCTTAATATGACCAAAAATGAAGAATGGAGAAGAACTAGTTTTATTTGAGGAGAAGATCTCCTTTTATTCAAGTCTCTTTACAACCTCTCTCTAAACTTGAGAGAAAAGTAATAAAACTTAATAGCTAAGTCTCAAAATTACAAAATTATATCTCTACTTTTTCATTTTCCTCATAAAATAATAATGAGTTTAGTATTTATCGACTTCAGAATTTGTGATGGTGAATCCATTCGGCGAGGTTAGCCGCAAAAGCTGAGTGATTTAGCGATTTTACCTTCTTCTAGTTGACTGTCATTTGAGCTGTTCCTTCAGTTTCTATGTGTTCTGAATCATTTGGTGGAATAATTCTGCTTTGTGTAACTATTCGACTAGCAAGTGACTACGCCTTGTTTCAATCGTTTTTTTGATCCATTTTCTTTAAGGCTTTTCTTGATGGAACAAAGGACGAAATGCATCCTTTTGGCCCATCGCCAAGTATACTTGGAGATGCTTAGGCTTCAACTTCAGCTCTTTTCATCCTTTTTGTTCCCATTTTGCGCCCAAGTTTCCATGCTTATACCAAAACTTCAAATACCCAAAACTTAAGAGTTTTCATCAGATATTGAGATAGAATAAACATTTGAGGACACTATTTTTTCATTAATAAGGACTGAAGATTCGCAATTTGATGATTCATCACCACTTCATAGATTTAATAAGAAGTATTAAGAGAAGTAACCCCCGAGATCGTGAGGTAGGTAGATGAAAAATTAAGCTTATGTTTTTCATGTGTGGCCTAGGATAGTATATTTGTACTGTCAATATGTGATAAGATGAAGTAAGCATTAGTTTATTTAAGAGCTAGTATTACGAGGCGTTATAAGTAAAATGTGGTATAACATTACATAAAGTCATTTATAGAAGCCAGAAAGAGTTTACTAGAAGTAATCCGAGCTGATGATTTAGAAGGAATATTAGTACTACACGTGGGGAGTCTAGTATCTATGAGGATTATCATGTCCCAAGTGTTAGAGTTAGCAAACTATAGACTAGGTTGTCTAATCTATCCTAATTTATAAGTGGTCACTCTCCGGACCTAAGGGGAGGAGATGATAAGGTGAGGAATCAAGTCAAGTGCTGAGAATCAGATAGTGATGTATTTCAGGTGTTATAGTAATATATAAATCCATTCATAATCTGGCATATTCCTCAAAGTTAAATTATTACAACATCTGATCAATGCCTCTGATATCAAAATTCTGTTCATGATCTATGCTCATATACTAGAGACAGATTCACATCTATGCTTAGTTCCCAGAATGAGGGAAAAAACTTTTGCCCATTAATTTCAATCTTACTCCATAAAGTTATATATAAGAGCTTCATGATATAAACCTATTCATATAAGCATTCATGTATCATTGTATGTTCAGTCTCGAAAATTCATGATTTACTTTAAATAGTTAGAAACATAATGTTATTCCATTCATATTCTTATATTACTATTCTCAAAGTAATTATGCTTATGATCTTTCTCCATGAAGTCTCTTCCGGTGATCCTTTTTCATTTGGAGAATGATGTTGTTACTAGTCGTTGTGTGAATGATAGATAAGAGCATGTTGATGATTCTTATTTTGTGTTATTGGTAGGTTAATTAGTCCATCCTAAGCTTATAAATAAAGGAGGTAGAAATATATGAGGTTTTACGTGACTAATATTAAATGAGATTAATTTTTTGATATTTTGGTAATAATGCATGAAATTTCAGTTAGTAAAGTTGATGAGAGAATGAGAAATTCTTATAAATATTGGTAATAGAAGTCAATAAAATTTCTATAATTCTATTCTTGAATGTGGTGTTGCTAACACATGCATAAATGCATCATGCATCTGGTGGTTCTTTATTATGAGTCGAGGTTGGTTGAATGCAGTGGTAAATAATATAATTCTTGGGATGAGATTCCCTATAGAAGTATAAAATCCGAATATTGCGGTTTATATTAGTACAAACATCTCATATTTAGCACCTTTTGATTTGGAGTTAGGATTGAACATATGAAAAGCAGACAATTTATCTTAGACCCTGGTAAGAGTAGTCATAAGCCCTTGTAGGAGTTAGATGTTACAACCTAATAACATCATTATATTCTACGTATAATAACCTCCAGATCCTCAATTCTCTCTTTTCTTCCACGATTCAACAACTCCAAGAAGGATTTCATTCATCATTCAATCATTTTCTCAATTTCTAAAGGCTCAAAGTTCAAGAATCCTAAGATTTTTAATCTAATATTATTCTCCACTTTTTGTCTCGAAGAAAACCGCAAGAAGACAAAAGATAGAGTTTCAATCTTCCAATCAATTTCACCTTCAAACTTCCTTAAGAACTTTGCTCTTCCAATTATGTAAGAATATCATAGTGATAGACTGATTCATCGTCATGCCCTACGTTTACTTTCTATCAGTAAAGAATAATTTAAGGTTAAATCTTTAGTTTTCATAATGCTTGAGATGAGTTCCGTTGTTGAGTTCTAAATTCTATCTTTTGATTATTGAGTTGCTATATCTTACATTGAGATTCTTGAATTGATTGTTCATGTCTATTTTCAGCATGAACCCTATTTTTAAGTCATAATTAAGCATTTATTGAATTACTATTGAGAATATTTTTAAGCAAACGGTTGTCTTAGACTTATTTTTTTTGAAAAGGCAAAGATGAGTTTTGAGAAGTGCTTTTTACATTATTTAAGAAAGAGTGTAAGAGAACTAAGTATTCCCAAATGTATCATTGTTGACATTGAGAAAAAAACTTTAATTTCTAAATGAGTTTAAAAATATTTCAGAACAGTTACCTCTCTTAAGAGGATAATTTGAGCAATGACCTCAAATTGAGAAAAAATATGTTTTATACATTTGAGCATGCGTATATTTTTATTGAGAATAGTATTAAGCACTGGTATAAGGATAATTTCAGCCAACTCACACTCTTCATTAACCATAAAGCCAACATGAATAAAAGATCATATTTTTTAGATGTCTCTTTATTGCTTTCGACAGAGCTTAAGTGGATCCACTTAGTTGAAATTTTCTATACCCTAAAAACATATATAAAAAATATTCAGTGTGGACGAGATGTTGTATCATTGTGTATTTCATAGTGATGTTTGTCAATTAGAAAATCTTACAAATACGATTAAAGATTAATTTATATTATTTTTATAAACATCCTTGATTTGCCATCTTTTATTTATGAAAGCTTAAATATTTCATCACTTATTGCTTTGCATTGAGTTGAGGTGAGCCCTCCACCAATTCAAGAGTTGTGGCATACCTTCCTTGTTTGTAATATTATCTGAACCCTGTTCAAGATATTTGATAAATTCACATTTATTTAAGAATCAAGACCAAGTTTATGTTTCATTCTACCATGGGCACCTACTTGAGGCATAAATGTTTTATTTTGAAATAGATTGATTTTAACATCACCATTTAATTTTTAAGTACAATTTTAAAAACTATTTTATCCAAATGATTAAAACAAAAATCTAACAAAAATATTTTGAGGGGTTTTGGGGTTCATATTAGCATTTTTGGAAGGATTTGAAAGCACATGAAACGTCCTTAACATGCAGTTATCCAGTAATTAACTATTTGGCTAAACAACTTTAAAAAAATACGCATACTTGAATAAGATAAAGTAAAAATATTCACTTGATTTTTAAATAGTAAATTCAAAATGACTATATTTTGGGGGAATTGATTAGGAAAATCTTAAAATTAAATAAACACATAAAATACATTGTAGCAAAAAAATAGATAAGTAAAGGAAATTTGTGTCCAAGTTTGGATCTGTCAGTCTGGGTCAGCACTAGGGTCTATTTTTCATTTGGGCTTTGGCCCATTCAAATCATCTGTCCTGTCTTAGTAAATAAATAGTTAACAACTAGTCAATTTTTAAACATCTTTGGTTAAAAAATAACAACCTTTAAAATAGTTATTAAGATTGGTCAATTATAAAATAACTTTTTAAATATAATGTATCCTAGTTTAGTTCCTAATTTATTTCACATTAATCACATGTTCTCTCTCATATATTTTTCTTATAGGAAAATATATATTTATAATTATCCTTCTAAAATACATTATGTCACTCCTCATCAATTCCACTTTCTCTCTATTCATTAATTTTATCCGCTTCTTCATCTTTCATATACTTTCTTCATCTTCTTTTTTTTATTAAAATAGAAAAAAGATCAAATAAAATATTTTCATCTTATCCTCATTTAATTGGATAACTTTCATCGTATTTGTATTTCTGGTTAATATAGAAATTTTTATAGTTTTTGATTTTTATTTTCTTTGACCTGTTTATTGTTTTTTGTTGACAAAATTTATTCAACTTTAGAAGTTATTTATTTAGTAAATACTTTTTGAGTTTGTTGTTTTTTAAGTAGATCTTGTTCTATTTTAGGGTAAGTTTTGTTCATTTTGGTGTTTTATAATTTTTTTCAATCTTAGTTCATATGTAATTATTTAATTTCTACTTATTTTATATGCATATAAGTACTGTCAGTTGTATTGTATATGTCAATTGTATTTTTGAATATTGTATTTATTTAAATATAATTATAGACTACTAAAATGATATATATTCTTACTTAAATTGTATTCATATTAGTATATATATGTTGTATTTATTATATTTTTGTTATATTTTTCAGCAATATTGTATATATTTAAGCATATTGTGTCCACGTGCATTCAAATTAATCATTTTGTATGATATGTTTAAATTCACTTATCAATCGTATTTGCATGCAAAAAAATGTATTTTGTATTTTGTATGTTGTATATCAATTATTTGTACTCGTGTAATTTTATTTTTAGCTTTTGATTAAACAAAAAATATATATTCTAAACTGATTTATAATTTAAAAGTTATATTTTGAAATTGTATTAAAAAAGTAGTTTCCCAATTGTTGATTAAATGTCATTATTCACTTTTATTGTACTTTTGATCTAGAATAATATGTATTCTTACCTGATTGTATTCCAAAAATTGTATTTTTAAAAATTGTTTTCTATAAGTTGTTGTCTTATAAATTGTTTGAAGCAAATTTGGTTATTCCAATCAATTTATTCTCCCACAGTCAATATAAGAAAGTCCTAATAAATTCAATATAGAAGGGGGATAACATCACATCAAAAATATAATTAATCATGAATTAATATTCTTAGAATCCAATATAAATAGTTCAAATTTATATCCAAACTTAATGTGTATTCTATTATTCAATATACAATATCACAATAATAAAATATGTTTTTGAATAAAATTTTAAAAATTCTAAACACATGTTGCATCGCATTAATTTTTGTGAATTCTTGAGATAAAATACAGTCGATCATATCCTTGAAAAATAAATGTTATTTTTTTATTATATATTTCATTTAATTTCTTTGATCAAATCATCGAGTCGAGTTTTCAGGACACAGACGTGAATTTCTTTCACTTTTGTTATTGGTCAAAATTGTTTCGCCATATCTATCAATAATTCTGAATTGTTCCAAGGAAAAACGATTAATTAGCAGTACAATTTTATTTTAACGATGATGCCACATATTTTGATCGGTATTCAATTTTGCATTTTTTTAGGAGAGAAGATGATGAATTTTTTTTACATTTACCATGATTCTTGAAAATAAAACTAAAAATTTGTGCATAGATTTGTCCATAAACGATTATCAATCGACTTGACTTCTACAAAGAATTGAGAATGTATATGAAGAATCGAAAATCGATAAGGATCTAATAACACTTTATTATAAAAAAAAAAATATCCAACGAAAGTAGGGCACAAATCAACCGAAAAAATTAATTCATTTAAAATGGAATTATTATGAAAATGGATATGTGAAAATCTGTAAAACAATGGTCAAAGGTTTTTGAAACAAGACCACGAGAGAGATGCCACTTAACTTCTTATTTTTTGCAATTTTAACTACTTTAGTATTTAGAGATTTAAGCTATTTTTAAACCTTTTTTTGAAATATCTTCCTCACTTTAGTTTTCTCCATTTTGATGTTAAGACTTTTGCATTTCTTCTAATAATTTACATAAATAGAAAAGTCAGTCTTATAATAAATCAATAAATTGTCATTTTAAATAAATATTAAAAGAGTTGACAAAAGATCATACTAAATACTAAAATATTGTTGTTTTGAAAATTTTCCTTTCTAACATTTTCTCTTGGGCCTTAGGCCCATTTCATTCATCTCGCCTAAATTCTAACAATATGATAATAAGTAAGGATGGGCCTTTTGGCCCAAAACTGCCATGTATGCAACATATACACTGAGTGCATATTGTTGTATATCCTTGTATATTGACACCAATGCTCATATTTTTACTTCCGAACACTTGTACGTCAATTTTCTGGACTTGCTCTTCGCTTTCTATGTTTGGCTGACTCGATAAAGGATTTTTGGGGGGCTTTCGTGGCCTCCTTTTGAATGCAAAGGATGGGTCCATTAGTACTTGGACAGATTGCACATGCATCATTAATAACGAGAATAAGTAATGAATCATGATTTAATATAAGAAAGAGGCTAATAAATTGAAGTGATATACTACTGCACTTCCTTTTTAAACATTGTAAAGATAAAGGGGTGTATCACAAAAGAGTCTTGAATCACATATTTTATGACATTTCAATCACTTTCACTCAGATTAAAGAATACCATAGTAAATTCAAACAGATGCAAATTCCACCGACCTAATTTAATTATACCTCATCCAGGATCCAAACCCAAAATAAACTAAACCATAACACACTGACCCTATAACCTGGACGGACATTTCAAACTACACAGTGAACTAACAATGAGTAATATAAAATAGGGGAATCGTCCCTCCACACCAACGATGATCCCCCCAACAGAAAGCCACCACTAGAATACTTAAAAAAAAAAAGAACTATTAATCAAACCAAGTAGGCAAGCTCCAATTGGTCATAAATAACGGACCTCCTAA
Organism: Solanum habrochaites; assembly: GCA_027704765.1. Taxonomy (NCBI): domain Eukaryota; kingdom Viridiplantae; phylum Streptophyta; class Magnoliopsida; order Solanales; family Solanaceae; genus Solanum; species Solanum habrochaites. The sequence continues at coordinate 15,898 of JAKWJA010002029.1, read as the reverse complement.
CATATAACATACTTCAATAAAAAATATGAACATTTCTTTATTCAATGATGGGGGAAAACAATAAGCCTAATACTAAGAGAATTTAAAACAATGATTCATTATACTAAACAACAACATAATTCAACATCCCATGATAAAAAATTTCACAATTTCTAATCATGAATACTAAACAAAAATAAAGAAACAATTGACTAGGTAAATAAACAATTTTTTTTATATATAAAAGAGGCTTTTCATTTAAAATTAAGATGGACACAAACTTTGGCCATGGCCATAGATCGTTCTGTCTTCTTAAACAACACAACATGAGTTTAAAAACTTTACCAAGTAAAAATTGCATAAAGGGTGAGCCTCGGGCCTCTTTTGAACTAATACTGGTTTTAAAAACAAATATAAGCACATGTCCTTTCTATCCAGATGAGCGAGGAATCAGGAGTGGCGTAGAGGTCCAATTTCATAATTGCTCTTCTATTTTCCCACATCACTGATTCTGAATTCCATCCTCCTATCGACGTCATCACCTTTCCTCAATAAGGCCCCAGATCCCGTCTACGAGAGCACTATCACTCACTCACTTACATGATTTTCTTCTCACTAGGAATGTCTGGTAGAAATGAGGAATTGTCCAGGGAAATGCTCGATCAACACTCTTATTTATCACCTCAGCTTCATCAACTTTGGCAGGAATTTTAATAGGCTCAACAATTCCTTGAAAGCTCTTTCCTAATCCGGAACCTGGTTCGAAACCACTCCGGAGCATAACTTAGCTATCATTGTAATAAGAAGATAGGGGCTGTGGAGGCAAATAATCACCGTGGAATTTTACCAGCTCCACACTGTTAAGTAATAACCTCCAGATACATATCAATGATCAACACCTATCTATTGGAATGTTATCTAGTCACAATGAAGGACAATTTCGTGGTCCTTTCCAAAAAAATTTCATCTATTATTGAGTAAGAAGTCCAACCATCCCATCTATCTTGATCCACGATCTCCCTAGAAGGAAAATATATTTGGTATGATTGTACATACTACTTAAATTAACACATAATTCTTAGGACCCATCAGAATCCCATGTTTGCTGCACCCAACGTGTACCATTTGCTCTCCGTCAAATCCCTCACGATGCTTGGTTTCTATTAACTTTTCCCCAAGTTGAATTAATGCTGCCTCAAAGTTCGAAAGTGGTCAAAAGTTGAGATAGATAAATCCTCGACCAATCTGATTTATAACCTTGTCTCGGCACATAATGGTGTGGTAGAGCTTTTTATGCATCTTTGCCAAAAGGCAATTCTTATCACAAAAATTGATGCCTGCCCTCGAACGACTTTGGTTTCATGGATGCAGATTATCACTGTAAGTACCACCACGTGGGAAATTAAGTCACCATAGCTTTCACCAAAGCTGTCCTATGCAGTTTTGTAACTCATCAACAAGGCCCACACGTGAAATATAGCTTGTATTTTCCTCCAGACTCACGATAAAATAATCTTTTGGTTTGTATCTTATCCAGAACACGTGCTGCTTCATCGTCCACGTTACTTTGCCTTTTAGGAACCGATCCTTCTTCTAACTTCTAACCCGTTTTGGCTACTCTTTTGGTGTACAAATAACTGCCACATCTACCATACCTTGGGTAGCATCTGTTTGGACCACAAAAATTTGTGGAGCCATAATTTTCTCTTGGTACCAGAAGCAACAACCTTCTAAGGTGTCATAATTATAAATTCCTTTCTTCTTCCTTTACGGACACAGAATCACCACCTTCTCATGGTCATTTGGCCCCACTAAGACAATCACTTTTTGATATTCACCACTCCTCGCTGTCTCCTATAATTGTTGTATTGATGCCCACATCGTTTTGGAAGAGGGATTACTGTTGATGTCGGGTGCAAGCGGTAAGAGGATGACTACTCTCGCCTTCACTAAGTCCTGGATCTTGTGCTGCTTCAGGTTAATATAGTCTTGGGTATCAGGTCAAACATATTGAATGATCGCGGACTTTGATCCTATTGTAAAATCTAGAGCGGGTGTCAACGGGCTTGGGCGCCTCCCAACTCGATGCGTAAAACTTGCCACAAATCAATCGCTCGAATAGCCCCTATTCAGCTTTCAAGAGGGGAGTGAAATTTTCTTCTAATGGGCTTCTTTTCTTCAACCTTGGATTAGTATTGGTTATTACCTTGTGAAGGGGGAAGTGTTTGATGATAATCTGGAGCGCTTTGGCAGGGGGCTTGATATCTTGGATAAGAATTGGTTTGGTAATCTGAAGCGTTTTGAGGCATATTTTTGAAGTACCAGAGTGGGGTTCGATATAATGGGGCAGGATGTTGGTAATGTGTCTAGACATTTGCATAGTTTGGGGCAACATTTCGGTAATGAGGAGGTGAGGTTTGGTATACTAGTGGCGTAGTTTAGTAACAAGGGGAGGGGTTTGATAACCAACCTGTATATAAGAAGTCGGCTATAAACACAGGAAAGTTTGAGAGAGACCTTGGTATGATGAATTATATTCTGAGGGTTTGCCTTCCCCATGATGCACAAGAAAATAGTAAGACACGCTCTCTTTCTCTTTCTTCTTTCTTTTCTTGATTAGTGGTTACACCTCTAATATTACCTAGGTCAACTAGAACCTAAAAATGTGTGTCATGATGTTTGTAAGTCCTAAAATGGTTAATAATAGTTTTTATAGGATGTATAAAAGTTTGTAAGGTTTGGAGGTCACACGTCAAAAAACGTTCAAGATTCGGTAACTATGAAATTGCCTATTGTTTCTTAGTGTTTTGTATTGGAGTTTGTCGGGGATGGTTGAAGTGAAAAGTGAGTAAGCGCTTGTTCCTGGTGCAACATAGCCTGACATGTAAAGGGTCAAAATGTCCGAGAATGACACCCCGGGGATCAGCTTAAGGGTACCCAAAGAGGACCCAAACATGGGACAGCCAAGTTGCCGCGCCAGCCAGAATATGGTAGTGGCTGTGCGTCGCGCAGCTGACACTCAGTCGGAAAAATTCTTGGCATGCAATGCGGGGCTTTCACGAACCATTCTGTCCAAAAACTTTCCACAAACAAGATTTGAAAATGCCTCCGCGACGCGCAGTAAACTCCCAGATTCGGTCACATCGTTTTTAAGTCAAATTTGAAATTGTTAATTGTCTAATGAGTGCAGGGATCTTTTGGGTAATTTGGAGATGACTTATTGACGGTTATTGAGTCTTTTTATACCCTAATCTCACCAATCAAGCTAACCCTCAATTGAAACAACAAAAAAAACCTCTCCTTTTTCTCTCCAAAACCTTCCTTGTTTAGATTGGAATCTCCCAGGAAGAGACTTATAATTTTCTCAAGTTTTTACTCCACAATTTTGGTGTGGGCTTTTAATCACATTAAGGTATAGTTTTCATTCTTGGAAATTGTTTTTTTCTTCAAGGATCATTCTAAGATTGTTTTCAAAGATGATAATACAACATGAATGCCCTATTTTGTGATCTTGCCATGGGTTCTTGCATAAAATTTTTTTGAATCATTATGTATTGATTGAATTGAATGTTTAATTTTATATTTTTAACCTAAAAACTTTATGAACCCATGCAACCGATGCATCTTAGTTTTGAACTATTTAGATGGGTGAAGTGATCATGTCTCTATACTATTGAAATTCTTATTAGCTGTCCGAGCTGGGCTTATTGAAATTATTATAGAACATGTTAGATGTTGAGTATTCTGCCCGAAATTTCATAATATATGCTGATTATCGTTGATACTTCATTGTCTATTGTAATTATATTCCATTGAATTGTGATCATGGCCATTGTAAGGGGGTCTTTGAGTATTATGTTCGATGATTTAGCTATGGATTGATGGTGAGAGTAGGTTGGTGGTAAGCTACCCCCTAAGTCTCCTGTTATATTAATGCAATTTTCGGTCCTTGAATTATGTTGTGATTTGTATGGCCACTATTGTGCCGGTGCAGCTTATTGCTATACTTGTGACTACTTGTGGCCTTGTGTCATCGGTATTACTTTATGAAATGTGAATTTATGGTGACCTTGTTCGGCGTATTTATGCATTTTGATGAACACATGGCCTTGTTGAAATTACTTGTTATATTATATGATTTGTTTGTTTTTGATTTATTGTTAATATAATCATATCTATCTACTTGTCAGTAAGTGAAGTATGTGTTCTTCTAATTCACATTAGTTGATCATGTTAGATCTATGTCTATGCCCTTATGTGTGTATCTTAGGTTTGAAGCATTATTCATCCGACGTGATGTGATATTTATTATTTGGTTTTATTGTGATTATAGTACGAAAAGGGATGACCTATAGAGGATTTGGTTTCTGCCTAGGTGCATCTATAATAGGAATGCTATATGTAAGTATGTGAGTGTTTGTTTTAAGTAGACTTGTGTCTCTTACTTGATGCATGTACAATGTGGATATGAGTTCTTGACTTAGTATGCTAAAGTTTCATAGTCTTGTTTGTGTGAATGATATGTGACCTTGAACATTGTTGAGAAGGTCCTTTATGTGGAACCTTCAACCTAGTTGGAAGGTTATGATATCCTTGAAGTTGAAAGTCGTAATGGTATCCTTCTTGTGTTAATGGTGGACTTAAGGTTGATTGGCTGGAACGGCATGAAATCATCCTTAGGAAAGTCATTGTGCTATCCTCTTAGCAATTGTAGATAGCCTTAGTGGACCCTCTTCGGTAAGGTAAAATTTGATTGGGTTATGAACTAGATATGAAACCTCTTCATGTGATCCTTTATGTGAAATACTATATGAGAACAAATTCTAGAACCAAGTGAGTATGGTTTGGGAAGTAGCTCTAGTGAGGCTAGAGTACAAAGAAACCCTTCATATTCGTTAACCATGTGCCTACATGGGATGTGTCCTAGTTCTACTATTGGCCCGTAGAACAAACCTCCAACGGAGTAGGTTCATGACTCCGGATTCCATGCATAGCTAGTATGGTCTATGTCGGTTATTGCATATTCTCATCAGATGGGATATGCACTAGTGTTGGAGAATTTCCATGATGTTTAGATAGTGGTAAGAGACACTATCTAGACATTGCACGATTAGACTTTGAAGATGTTAGTGAGTGAGTCTATAGGTCTTCTCCAAGACCATTATTTTAATGTTCTTATATGTTGAATGACTTTTAAGTGAACTATTGAAGATAATGACTTAAGGTAGAAAACATGTAAATGAATAAAGTACTTACCTAGAGTAGTTTAAGGGTTGCCTAGTTAAGGTGTTAAGGGGGCAAAAGGAACTGTACTACTTCTGTCCTTACTAGGTGGTTACCCAGGTAAGAGTCTTAAGAATGACTCTATATAGGGAAAGTAAATTGTAAATGAGGCATGATCTAAGCTTTAGGATAGTCCTGAAGGATTATTTTAGGGAAGAGCTTTTGAGAGGGTGTACTGGGCGGTCTCTTTGTTGGCATTACTTAATTAGTCTTTTGAAACCTTGGTGAGAGAATGTCATAAGTAATAGGTATACTATACTGTGTATGAGAATGATCTTATCTTGTTTAGTCTAGAAGGATCTCTTAGTGTGTGTGAAATGGAGTGTATGGGAGCTCGCGCTAACTCACTCAAGTGCGACTTAGACTCAATCATTGGTAGGAATGCATCTCATGTCTATATGTTTGATGGATGCTTTATGCTATGTGATGCTGCGTTCTATATGAAGTTACAGTGAAGTGAATGAAATGGCTTGATAAGGTTAGGTAGTTCACTTATTTACCCTAAAATGTTATAAGTTGAGTATGACGTGTGTGGTGTTCTAAATGTGATGTTTGGTGCTTAAATATGGTTCTTATACTTTTAATATGATGTTTTAATAAAAAAGTGCATGTGTCTCGTAAATGTCCGTTTCTCATGTTTTTATGCATTAAGCCATACTTGTACATGTCTTTGTACTAATTCCATACATTTTGTTATATCTAAAGGTGTAGGAAGAAGGTGAGAGGTATCTGAAGCAAGCTTGGAATCTAGTTATCCTTCAAGAAAATTTGAAGTATGTCCTCACTTGACTCGAGGCATAATCGCCTTCAAACTTTCTTATTTCAAAGTATTGTAATAGACTAAGTAATTCTATATTCGTATTGTATGGGTCGTATCCCAAGTATTTCTTAAAGTCTAAGGATGGAATATATTGAGACATAGAGTTTTCTATTGGTTTTATATGAAAGACATTTTAAGATGCTTTGTGTGAAAAGTTTTAATCATGCTACTTTTTCTACGTGTATGCAATGAATGATATCAAAAGGCTTGTACAAGACCTCCGATAGGTCAAGTACGCCATGTCGCACTCCGAGAGTGCGATATCTTCTAACATGTGCTCTCGGTATGTCACAATTAGCCCCAAGGATCCGGACGAGGCAGCAACACGGGCAATCTTCCCGGTTCTTAGTCTTTTTTTAATAGTCTCACCTACCTTGACTATCTCATCGAACATCTCTCCAACAAGCAACGTCATCTTGTCATAATACTCGGTCTCTTGAACCCGCACAAATACTTCAATAATTTCTTTCATAGACATAGAGGTCGAGCCTAGATGCCTCCTTTCTCCATCTATAAGCAAATTCCCTATAATTTTGAGTTGACTTCTACTTCACCTTTTCTAAAGAATAGCGATCAGGAACTATCGCGACATTGTAAGAAAAAATCTAGTAAGCGTGCTCCAAATGGACCACTACTTCATATCATGGGAAGTGAGCCATTCTAATGTCTTTCCTTTCAATTTTCGACTAATGAGTTGCATTAACAAAGCTTCATCTCTACAAACTCTTATGACTTGATCACAATAAGCTCTCAAATGAGTAACCATATTTCTAAATTCTCCGAAAGTGTCAAACTTTGAAACTTTCAGTTGATAATGATAAATATATATTTGAAGGAAAATGACTTTTTATAATTTAGATTAATTTTCTTACTATCTTTCTTTGGGGTATGTGATGATGATTTTTATAGATCCATATAGAATTTTGTTTTCTTGTTTCTTAACCTATAAATTTCATGGTTTTGTAATAACAATCCAGGGGTAAAAATGTACTGTACAAATATCACTAGTGAGAAGTAAATTCTATTTATTTTGCTGATATATTTATATATTCTTTTCACAACCGCAATACTGAAAGTTCAAAAATAACATATGTCAGTAAATATTCAACATGATAAGTCATTATTATAGAAATTGGGGTTCTTCATAATAAATAAGTTCCAACAGAATTCAGAATAAATTGAAAATTGTAATTAAAATCATATGTACAATTTTTCATTGTACCGTATTGACTCCTCGACTAATTTTAATTCCGAGGAAAAACTAACAATATTTTTCATATTCAAGGCTCAAAATCAAGACCTCTGGTTAAGGATAGGTGTTTCATATACATCCCTTCATGACTATTGTTTGTTCTTGTAATAACTTAATACGCTCTATCTTGCATATTCTGCAATATGTTGAAATAAGTTATTGAGTTCTACCAACAATATTATGTTGGATAAGAAGGATAAGAAGTGAATATTACTTCATCCTTAACTAGAAGTGTCAAGTTTGAGTCTTGGGCATGAGTTATCTTTGTTAGAAATAGTTTTACCCTCAATTTAGAACTTTCCGTTAGCCGAAACTAATGGTTTCCCAATAAGTATATGGGACACCAAGTACAAAACTCTTTCTTATTTTAAGTATTAATTTTAGATATCTGAAAAAATAAAGTTAGAATTGAGGGTTAGCTCATATATTATGAGATTGGACTCATCAAATCTCCATCTTTTAGTGAATAACTGCACAATCTTTTCATGAAAACTTTTACTTTTTTTTATTGTTCTCTACCTATGTATTTATTTTATATTTATTTTATATGATACTAATTTAAGATTAAAGTAAGGAAAAAATTCTGTTTTTTACGATACCTCTTTTGGCGGCGATTCTTCTTTGTCATTATGATTCAATTTTATGCCTAATTTCCTTGGGCCCGTATGATGATGGTTTATCGCTCCAAAAAATTTTTTGGATGTTGTGGGTCGTTCCTAAACCTCCCATCTCAGTTGTTTTTTCAGAGCTGTCATATACAGTGGTTAGTATTCAGTTTTCTTACATTATTATTTCTAATATTGTTTAAAGACTTGAGTCGCCACTTAGACTAAGAACTTAGATATCTTTGTGTTATATCTCTTATGTTTAAGTCTTCCGCTGAGTAAGTAAGTCAGACCAAGGGTTTGGTTGGGGCCAGCAATGGTCTCCGATTGCCAGCCACGTATCGGGTGTAGGCTCGGGGCGTGACAGTAGTGTTGGACTATAGGCTGACCTGTCTTGCTGGAACAGACGAGTGTCATGACGTGCACTTTTGAATTGTAATATTTATGTTCTCTACATACAAGGTATCTTACGTATGTTATTTTCTTTTTCTCTATCCTTTTATTTAGATTCATTTATTGTTGATAATGATAAATATATACTTGAAGGAAAGTGACTGTTTGTAATTTAGATTAATTTTCTTACTAACTTTCTTTGCGGTGATGATGATTTTTAAAGATCCATATAAAATCTTGTTTTATTATTTCTTAACCTACAAATTTCATGGTTTTGAATCAAAATCGGGAATAAATATTACTTTAAAAAAATTTACTTACTAAAAGTAATTCTACTATCTATTCTACTGACATATTTATATTTTCTTTTCAACCATATAACAAAAATCAAAAATATCATACTCAATGAATATAACATATAATTCATTATATAGACAAGTGGTTCTTCATTTAGATGAAGTTCCCAAATTGGAATTCCATAATAATTTACAATTGTAATTAATATCATATTCACTATTTTTCATTATACCATATTGACTCTCCGACTAATTTTAATTCCGAGGAAAATCTAACAATATATTTCATATTCAAGGCTCAAACTCGAGACCTCTGATTAAAGATGGATATTTCATATACATCCACTCGTAAATATTGTTGGTTCTAAACTTATAATAATAACATAATTCACACTCTCTTGCATATTCTGCAATATGTTGAATTAAGTTATTGAGTTCTACCAACAATATTGTGTTGGAGAAGAGATAGATTATCTTCATCCTTAAAATAAGTGTCAAGTTTGGAGTCTTGGCATGAATTTACTAGTTATAAATACTTTATCCTCAATATGGAATTTCCGTTATCCAAAAACTAACGGTATCCAAATAAGAATATTGCAAACCAAGTAAAATACTCTTTCTTATTTTAAGTATGAATAATAGATATAAGCAAAATAAAAATTAGAATTAAGGGTGAGCTCATATATTATGAAATTTAACTCATCAAATGTACATCTTTTAGTGAATAATTCCACAATCTTTTCATGAAAACTTTTACTTTTTTTTATTGTTCTCTACATACAAATTGTTTATTTTATATTTATTTTGTATGATACTAATTTTGATTTATTTAGTACTTTTAAGATATATTTTTTTCTGAAGGAGATGATTATTTTGCAATTAGATTTTTTTTTATTCCTAAATTTTATTGTGGTGTGTGATGATGATTTTATAGGTCCGAATAAAATTTTTGGATGTTGCTGGGTCGTTCCCAATTTCCATCTCAGTTATTTTTAGATGATCCATAGACAGTTAGTAGTTCAATTTTCTTTACATTATTATTTCTTATATTGTTTAAAGACTTGAGTCGCCATTTAGGCTAAGTACTTAGATATCTTTGTGTTATATCTCTTCTGTTTAAGTCTTCCGCTGAGTAAGTAAGCCAGACCAAGGGTTTGGTTGGGGCCAGCAATGGCCTCTGATTGCCAGCCACATATGGGCTGTACGCTCGGGGCATGTAGTGTTAGACTATAGGCTGACCTATCTTGGTGGAACAGACGAGTATCATCACATTAACTTTTGAATTGTAATATTTGTGTTCTCTACATACAAGGTATCTTACGTACGTTATTTTCTTTTTCTCAATCCTGTTATTTCGAGTCATTAACTGTTGATAATGATAAATATATACTTGAAGGAAAGTGACTGTTTGTAATTTAGATTAATTTTCTTACTAGCTTTCTTTGTGGTATGTGTAACGACCTGTTTAGTCATTTTTGAGCAGTAGAGTTTATTATCTGGTAATAACTGTCTGAGTCGACGGATCCCACGACGGACCCGTCATATGGGCACGAGGACCGTATGAGTGGTCTGTTCCAAACAATACAGATTCTGGAAATTTATGTACTGAGACACTCTTCTGAACTTCGCGATGACATGCAGGACGGACCCGTCGTAGGTACGACGGACTCACATAGTCTTAAATAAAATCACTCTCTGAACTTGTGACGAAAGCTCAGTGACGGACCCGTCGCAGGCACAACGATGGGCCGAACATGGCTGCGTAACCTAACTGGGCGGATTTCTGTTAAATTTTTTGAAAGGGGCGTTTTTTACTATTCTCCTTGCTAATAATTATAAAGTTAGTGGTTGAGTGTTTCATAATTCAAATTTCTTTGGGGGTTAAAGGAGATACCTTGAATTAATAGTGGGTTACTTTGGTCATCCTTTACTTAATTATCATGATATTAGGGTAAAAGAAAAAGAGTTAAATAAGGAAAAAAAATCCAAGAAAAAGAGAAAAAGAGAGAACGATCGAGAGAAGAGAGAACGAATAGCAAAGCACAGGTTTTGGGGGATAGCTGCTTGATCTCGAATTTCCTCGATGGAGGTAGTTATGGTTTATGCTATTTCGTAGTGAAACTCTTAATAGCGAATGATATTTATTGGGTAATTTTGTCAACGCCTTCTAATAATACCTAATTGTGTGCTTGCATGATATGATTAATGTACTGTGAATGATTAGCATGTTTGAGGCTGTTGAATCTTAAACTTAAAACCTCTCTATGAATGATATGTCCTGCGTATAAAAGAGTCTTTTGAATGAACTAAAAGAATGAAGGTTACATAAATCGTTGTGTCACGAACCGACACATATTATTAAGGGGATCGGATGTCACGAACCGAACATGTATTAGGGATCGGTGTCACGAACCGACACATATATTAGGGATCTGGTGTCACCGAACCGACACATAGTATTAGGGGATCGGGTGTCACTCACCTCACGTATATTGGGGATCGAGGTGTCACGTTCCCGACACAAGAGAATAAAGAGAGGAATCTTGAATTATGTTAAAATGGACTCAAATTTAATGAAACCTATTTCTCAAATAATATGTATGAGGCTTTTGAGTCCTCATGGGTGTACTTGGTGGTATTTATTCAATGATCTTGTACTTTGTTTCTGCTACCTTTTTGAGTATTGTAGTTGAATTTTTTATGATGATATTATCTGGATATATATTGCTTTCTATTTTGAGTTGGCCGATGATATCTACTCAGTACTCTTGTGCTTGTACTGCCCTTACTTGTATGTTTTCTTTTTGTTATTGTTGAGTGCAGCAAACGTTAATCGCCGTCCTCACTCAACCGGCATCTCTAGCCAGTCCATCATCCGTCAGATTTCAGGGTGAGCTATTGTTTCTAGCTTGACTGGATTTCTTCTTCACGTCTTGATGCCTTGACGTTTGCTGGCATGGACTATCTGTTAGTAGTTATTTTAGCTTCTTAGATACCTTAGACTTATGAATTGGAGGATAGATGTTCTTTGATGATGACATCCAGATTTTGGGGATAATGAGTAAGTCCGTGAGTTTTTGAATTAATTATGGATTTCGTTAATGAATTTTAAAATCTTCCCGCATGATGTTCCGTTTATGTATGTTTGAAATGTTTCGATTTAGATTGGTTGGTTTCGCATACACCTAGTAGGATAAGTGTGGTGCCACTCGCGCCCTTTTTGGGTCGTGAAAAACTTTATCAAGGCATTAGGTCGTTGGTCTCCTCACACAGAACGAGTTTAGAATAGTCTTGAAGAACGGTAGGGACGCCCTTACTTTTTTCTTTGAGAGGCTATCAGACTTATGAAACTTCCATTCTTTCTTTCCTTTCGTGCTAGTTACTGGTTGATCCAATTGGTGTCTAGTTATACAATTGTGTATCTAACACTCTTCACTCATTTCGTCTAGATGGTTTAGAACTAACAAGCACAAACCGCGCCACCCCCCACATCGGCAAGACAAGATGCGTCTGAGCCAGCCACTGAGCTGTAGCTCTAAAGGAGCTGTGGGAATGACTGGGCCGCGGTAGAGGTCCGGGAGGACGTCCTCTGGGAGATAATGACCAGCACCTAGACCTAAGCCCCGCTATTACTAGGGGCGGTGACTTCCTCCCCCCGAGCTGCGGAAGTAGGTCAGAGATGGGGAAGGAGGGGGAATGAACAAGTGTGAATGAGGAATTACATCCCCAACCTAACCCTGAGAATGATTAATATCGGTTACTTGCTTTATCTTAGCGGGTTATCTGATCCAAGGCCAGCACCTCCAATGTTTTCTACCCAATCACCGTCAGGTTCCGCCCCTGGAGTACAACATGCAATTCTGGGTGTCTCCCCGCATGATTCCTCATTTGAAATAGGCACTGTTTCCTCGTGTTGACTATATGCCTATAATGACAGTGATCAGCATGACTTTTTCAGTAAGTTCTTGAATTGTAACCTCCAGTCTTCAGGGGGCTGAATCTCGACGAGCCTATGATTTTTTCTGGTGGGATATGTCATGAGTTGCCTACATAAGTTGGCATAGTGGAACGATTTGGCGTTGATATTGTGACCTATCAATTTCATGGGAACGCAAAACGTGGGGTGGCGGTCACATGTTGCGTGCAACCAGCACAGTCCCCAACCTATGACTTGGGCATTATTCTCTAGCTTATTTATGGAAAAGTAATACCCCGGACTTTGAGCGGATAGGAAGAGGCTGAAGTTTCCTGATCTATAGCAAGGCAGATGTCTGTTTACCTGCATATGAGGCTAGTTTCGTGAATTATCTAGGTATGCCCATCCATCTTTGCTTCAGTCCCACAAAAGCGGATTCGCCGTTTCGTGAAAGGGTTTAGGTCAGACTTCGTGCGGATTTTCATCCCTTAACATGTCGCTGCTGCAAGCAAAATCTTTCAGGAGTGTAGATTTCTGAAGAATGGAGGAGTGAAGCCAGACTACTTCACTGGCATCGACATCTAAGAGGTTTTCGTAAAAGGTGATTTTAATGTTTTACTCTAGAGGGGCAGAGTCAGGAGTTTATCCAGCCCTCCCTATCAGTCTCACGACAGACGTACTTGGGGTCCCCCGCAACAGACCGGTCACATTTCTTCTCTGAGTTTGGAGGTTTATCCCAGACTCCGTCTTTCTCACAAAGCCTCTACTTGATCCAAGAGTGTTATGTATGTGGAGAGACTGGACATATTAGGAGAAATTTTTCCAAACAGTTATAGACCCCCCAATAATCAGAGGTAGAAGTGGTCATGGAAGAGGCATTATTCGGGAGGAACGTGGTGGCCAAGGTAATGGTGGGTCATCAAACCGGCCGGGGAGACGGGCAAACTGGAACTCCTAGCAACGCAACCTGGTAGGAACGGTGGGGGACATGCCGGTGTAGGGCCCATTGTTATGCCTTTCCCTGGGATGTCTGAACTGAGACACTGATGCGGTCCCATCACAGTTAATCTTTTGCGTTTGTGATTGCATGGCTTTTGTATTATTTTGATCCTGGATCCACATTTTCATATGTATCGTATCTTCCTCATTTGCTACTACTGGTCTTAAATTACATTGTGAAATTGCTTGACATTCCTATTCGTGTCTCTATCCCGGTGGGTGAGTCTGTGATAGTTGAAAAGTGTATAGGTCCTTGTCTTGTGCTTTTATGTGGAGTATTTACTCATGTAGACTTGGTTATCTTAGAAATGGTGTACTATTCGATGTATTCTGGGTATGAACTTGGCTTTTTCCAATTTTGCATCTTAAGAAGTTTTGTAGTGCTAAAACTGTAACGTTGGCCAGCCTGAGACAGATCCGTTAGTGTGGGAGGGTGACTACACTCCACTCTAACTCGTATCAATCATCCTTCCTTCGCGCTAAGAGAATGGTTTAGAAAGGGTTGTTTAAGCTTCTTGGCAAGCACTTCAGGAATGATCTACCCAAGTACCTTCAATTGATTCGGTATTCGAATAGTCGTGAGTTTCTGGCTGGTGTTTCCTGCAGACCTTCCTAGTATTAGGGCCACCGATAGGGAATAATTGACTTTTTTCAAAGTGATCTGGATCCTTGTGTACTCTCCCCATTTCCATACCCCCCGTATGATGGCCCCCGCTGAGTTAGAGAGGTAAATGCCAACTTCAGATTTTGTTAAGTCAAAGGCTTCATTGACAAGTGCATTCCTTGGGGTGCTTCCCGTTTTTTTGTTTGTGAGAAGAAGATGGTAGTTTTTGATTGTATAGACTACAGACAATGAAGAAAGGTGACTGATTAAGAACAATATCCTCTTCACTCGCATCTCTTATTTGTTGGTTTCGATCAAAAAAAAAGAGTTACAAGGTGCTTGTACCTTCTCAAATCGATTTGAGATCTATTTATATCAGCATCAATTGAAAAATCCGGCAACAAACTTGTGCCAAGACTGCTTTTGGGACCATGTATGGACATTATGGTTCTTAGTATGTCTTTTGTGGGCTTACGAATGGCCCCGCTTCTGGCTTTATGAGCTTTATGAATGGGATTTTTAAGCCATAACCTACTGATCTCTGTTGTCATTGTAATTCATTTGATGATATACTGTATAGCTCAAAGATCAATAAAGACAGATAACACGTGGAGAATGGTATTGGAATGTTGAGGGACAAAAAGTTGTATGCAAATTCTCTAAGTTTGAGTTTTGGTAGATTCAGTGTCCTTCTGGGGCCCATGTGTGGTTCTAATGATTGAGTGATGGTTGATCCTTCTAGATCGAATCAGTGAAGAATGGGTAAGACCTACTAATGTTACAGAGGTAAGGAGCTTCGTTGGTTTAGCAGCTACTACCGTCGCTTTTGTCAATGATTTTCTTCAGTTGTATGCATCCACACTGACCCACTTGCAACTAAGTAAGTGTTCCCATTTGTATGTCGACGATGTGAAGAACTTTCAGAACTCAAGTACTTTATTGACTACTGCACCAATTCTTCCCTGCCAGTGGAATGTAAGAATTTCATGTTTTACCGTGTGCATCCTATTCTTTTTTGGGTGTCAGTGCTTAAGCAAGAGATCAATGTAATTATTATGCCTCAGTCAATTAAAAAGGTGCATGAACTTAATTATCCTACCCATGAGTTTGGAGTTGGCTGCGGGTTAGTGTTTGCATTAAAGCATGGAGACATTATTATATGGGGTTAAGTTTAAGTCCTATACCAGATCATCGCAAGTTTCCTACTTTTCTTTACACAGAAAGATTGAATTTTATGCCAGAGGAAGGTGGATGGAACTACTGAGGACTATGATGTCACCATCTTGGGAAAAGCAAACGTTGTGGCAGATGCGTTAAGGAGAAAGGCAAGGGAGCAGGGGAAGTCTGCTCACTTGCAGGTTTCTAGATCGCCCATTGGCTAGAGAGGTTCAGACTCTGGCTAATTACGTTGTTCTGAGGCATAAATAATGAGAGGGAAGGTTTCTTGGCCTGTGTGGAGGCAGATCTTCCTTCTTGGACAAGATAAGGGAAAATAGTGTTAATATGAGAAACTGAATCCGGATTTCGAGATAGGTCTTGCGAGGAGATGCTAAAGAAGCAAAAATCGATGAGGAGGTGTGTTTGAGAATTCAGGGCAAGGGTAATGTGTACCCCGCCTCGATGATTTGATTCACACTATTCTTACGAGGCTCAATCTCAGGTATTTCTATCATCTTGGTGGCAACCAAGATGTACCGTGCCTAAAGCAAAGCAACATTTTTTGTGGAGTAGGATGAAGGCGGGAGGGGAAA
>JAKWJA010002028.1:0-25756 GCA_027704765.1 Solanum habrochaites | reverse complement strand
GAGGAGAATGCCCAGAAAGTGAAAGAAGTAAAAATTTTTTTTTTTTTCTTTTTTTGGAAAAAAAAAAAGGGTATGTTGGGGGAAGGTGGGGGTGGACGGTCAGGGGGCGGGGGAAATTTTTTTTTTTGAAAAATAATTTTTTTTAGGGCAGGTTGAGAAAAGGTGGCGTGTGTGTGTGTGTGGGGGGGGGGGAGCGTATGGGGTATGTGGCGAGGGGGGTTTTAAAAACAATTATGTTTTCGAAAAATAATTTTTGTAAATGGGTTACGAACCTTTTGATCAAAATCAGATTTGATCTTATGATACTTGGATGGATTATCATTCCAACCCAATTTTCCTCAAAACCATACTTCCAACCCATGCAAAATCAATTTCTAAGTCAATCGTATTTGCCACCCCTAGCAATCAGAAACATATATATATTCCCAAATTTCTTGTAGGAGAAATGCTATTAATTAATGTTAGTTATTGTAAAATATAAGAAAAATATACTATATATACATATATCTATCCTTTTTATAACTCTATTATGGAAATAACCGTTATCTTTCTTGTGTCATATTTTGTGGGTAATAAAATTACTCCATGTTATAGACTGAATTGGACAAATCTGCCCCTCATAATTACAAAGCTCTTCCCCAACTTGGAAACGTCCAAAGAACTTATGTAAGCAAATGACATTTTTCAAAGTTTAGGAAGCTTCACTTTTTTAAGTTTTTCAATTTTCAACAGCACAAGCACTCCAAGTTTTTTAATTTCCTTTTTCTTTTACTTGAGAAAACTTGAAATAGTTAAAACTCTCGTGCAATATTTTGAGAACCTGTGATATACCCATTACTCATCATAATTTATCATGTTTGTACTTAAAAAAATATTGACAAGAAAGAAAAAATTTGCGAAGTTATTAGGAATATAATTTCGCCAAACATAGTATAGGAGAACGTACACCAACATTTTCACAAGTTTAGGAGACTATTTATCTTAGATATATATAACATTGTTAATAGGACTTATGCTATAAGATTTTGTGGCCCCCCAGATAAGTCTAGATACATGTATTCGGATACTTGTGATTCATTTTAGGTGTAATTTGTTCTAGATATATTATATCCAAGTGGATTCGCATGTATCTGAGATACATATTAGCAATGTTTGCTCGCTCCCTCATCTTTCTCCGATCTTACGCCACTACTCTCCATATATCTGATATCCAGATACATGCGAATCACTTCAGCAAAATTACAATACCTTGAGAGTGTCGTCTAATGCCGATTCATATGTATCTGAGATACTACCATAAGAAAAAAATGCACAACGATCAATTTTCCTTAGACGTTACATTTTTCTCTGATATTAATATTACAATAAAATTTCTTGTGAACGTTTTGGCTTTCAATATTCTTAATGAAATAGCAATGAAGCGGGCGACCTTTAAAATTTTAGGAAAAACAATGAAGCGGGGGAGTCAAATTCTTGCTCTTGGAGATTTATAAGCTAATTCGGAAAACCGGGAAGGTTGCAGGTCTATGGAGATTAAAACAAACACAAAAGCGGCGAAAAATAAAAGCAAAGGACGCGAGGAGGCGAGCGGAGAGAATGGGCAAAGACAGTAAAGAGGAGAGGCAGCATAAATAATATACTATAATATGAAAAATTTAATTAAAAGTAACATTATGAAATATAATATCCATCTGAATAATGTGTTACTTGCTCAAAGTACATTAAAAAAATATCATTATGTATTATAATATAGGAAAAATCTATATAATAATATAAAGCTGAATTTTGAATCGCTGATGTGGTATCCTTCAATGGCCAGCATTTGTAATTATATGTTTTCCTTCTTTCTTTTTTTTTTAGTTATTTCTGATTTTCTCCCATAAAAGTGGAGTTAAAACATCATAGTAATGTGGGTATTTTCAGTGCTGAAACCTTATTGTGAATATATATACTTGAATAGATTCCATCAATTTGGACGCTCTACGGAAAGGAAAGTCTCAAGTCTCGGAGCTATTATTCGAATGGCTAAGGCAAGTGGATTTCTAACCCTTGTTAAGCGTATAAAACTCGTGTATTTTCTTGTGTGGTTGGGATAATGATGAAGACTTCTTGCTTATTGTTGGTGTTGGATTCTTGTGTAAATTGTGCTTTGTGATCAAAATGGTTATCTCCTAATTTTTCTTGAGATAGTCATTTGATTGTATCTAAGGGACATGGTATGTGATAAAGGTTAAGTATTAAGACGATGTACCATTTCGAGGGATCGTATTGCGCGCACGCGAGGATATTTATATTTAGAGGGGACGTATAAGCGCGCCGCGCTACGGTTACATCTCGAGAGTCGGTCGTGCGCCGCGAAAATGCATGGATCTAGATACGTCCCCAAGGGTTCCCAGACTGAGACGAACAGTGGGTGTGTATCGTTAGGGGAAGACAGGCATCACGTATTGAACATTGCATATCATGACCATTACACATTTTTATATTGTTTAACTTGAACACGGGTTTCTGATCTGTGAGATGTTTCTATGTGAACTTGTGAATGTTGAATATTGAGAATATGTAAAAAACTGATAGAGTGTGGCTATTGAGTGTGGTTTTGGTAAAGTGTGAAATGTTAGGAGGTAGCGTGGAGGTTCGGCTAGGGTGTAAGGAGTACCCGTATTTTGTTCACTTAATCTTGGGTAGAGGTTTGCTTGCTGGTACCGTGTGGTTTGTAACCACCCCTTGATTCTATAAATTTTTGTAGGTACAGAGCCCAGGGATCTTGGAGGATACCTTGCCATTCTCTTCGTTTCCGAGGCATCTTGTGGAGGATTGTGAAGTAGCTGCTGTCATCTCAGCGAACTTGCCTACTCCAGTTTATGACTTTGTTTTTACTGAAAGAATAACTCATTTTTAGACTCTATTTTTACCTCAATTCTAGTAATTTACATAGAGACTTGTGAAGTGACCATCAAGTTTTGGGGATGAATTAAAGTTGAATTGTTTTGTATTAGTAAGTGTTATCAAAAAACTTTGGTTTTATTTCAGCATTTTATCAACAATTATTGAGTTAGGCTGTACTTGTCTTGATGGAAAAACGAGTGTCATCCACCACTCAGTTCTGGAATCGTGAAATAATAGAGTTTATTAATGCGATGCGTGGGGCTTGTCCCTTGAATCAGTATTGATAAGGGACTTATAATTTTACTTACTTCTTGTTGAAGAGCATTTAAATGTGCTGTTCCTTACACTTGATAATATTTATTTCTCTAAGTTGCCAAGATCTCAAGTTCGTATACGTAATTTTTTTACTTTAGTTACATATATAAATCCAATATTGTATCATTTTAATTTTTAAGAGTAAACAAGTTGGCACTCACCATTGAGTTGCTTAGACCTTTCATCTTCCTTTTTCTCTAGTTAAATTCTTATGCAGCACTATACAACTTGTTAGGTTGACAAATCTTCCTTTTTATTGGGTAATATGTTTTTTAAATGAAGACTTACGATTGTAATTTCTTTCTTCTGAAATTAGTTTTTGCTAATGAATTATAAAAAAAGGGCGATATGAAGGTTGATCACACTCTTAGCAATATTATGAAGTAATATGTCATCTAGTTTATTCAATGCCAAATAATAATACCCAAGTGTGAGATCACGGTATCTTGGTGTCACTAAAACTCAAGATCAAAACGATGGAAACAAGCAAATTAACTCTGTAACAAGAGTTCGATATATAAGACATAGATCTGTAACCATCATGAAGACCTATCAAATTTGCGTGTGACATATATATATATACACTTGAGAATCATAAAATTTCTTAGAAATAATTATATCCTTTATACTAGCTATAAGGCATGATTTAGAAAAGGCAAACTAGTATGAACATTCAAATATTCACGTGTGATATGATTTGGGTCCATATATTTTCAGAGCTGCCATATAAGTATACCACGAACAAGTATCTAGCAAGCCATTAATTAAGCCCCTATCGTAAACAGGAAAAAAGGCCCATGTTGGATGAAACTATATATCAGCACATCTAGACTTAAGGTTCAATATTTTAGAACATTAGAGTCTAATATTTTAACAAAAATTATTGATATATTGTATAGTTAGGAATATACATCATAGTACTATACATAGATCTAAGGTGACGTCCAGATAGTTAAGACAAAGTAAGAAAAAACTCATTCCATTGTTGAAATCAGTAAATTAGACACTAAAGAGAATATGCCACAGTAACGTGTCACAAGATCCTTAACAGACAACATGAATAGAATAGGTATTATCTTCGTTTATTAAAAGTGACATATGCATATGCATATGTCCAAAGAAATGAGATTCTTTTACTCTTTATTATTCTGAGTAGAAGAAAAACAATTTCATTAAAAGATAAATGGCATATATTTTACCAAATATGAAAGATTGGCACATAATAGACCAATTTTGCCTTATTGGTACATTCAACCCAATATGTCTTCAAATTTCAGCTTAAGCAAATCAACTAAAGGGATTGAAACCATGGCCGTGAAATCTGGAACTTAAAAATGTGAATGTACATTGAATAAATTGTGTGAGGTTGAGAAGGACATGAAAATACCATTGAATCTCGATTCATTTTTAAAAAGAATGTATAATTGTAATTTTTCTCGATTATATTTTATCATAAACATCTTAATGAGCTTGAATATAAATTTTGAAGTTGCTTTTAATGCGGATTTGATTTGATTTAGGATTAAAAAGCTTGAAAACACCTCGTCCGTGTCTGTCCTTTGTATATATCACCTTGTATCTCCTAATATATTATGTATTATCGGTGAATTGAATATCCATGAAACTGTGTAAGATATACAATTATATACATACATGATATACATCGGCGAGATGATAATCTTCGAAATATGCATTATATTCTCTTAAAAGTAAATATAGGCTAGACCACATGTCATGTAGCGGTAATTCTGTAATTCATTGTTACCTCATTACTGATTGCACATGTAATATTCTTTAAAATGTATATTTATTAATGTTCACATGTCAGGTCAATATAATTTATGGATATGTCAATAAAAAGAAACCTATTATTAATTTAGACTAGGCACAATTTTAGAATGTCAGTTATGAAGAGAAGCTAATGAAAAAATCCATTTTTTGTAGAATATAGTAGATATATTGGTTATGGTTGTGCATTATGTGTTCCTTTTAAGTTTTTTTTCTTTTAAACTTTTTATAAGACATTATGTTATGTTGATGTATTCTAATCACTGCCTTTAATATGGATGGCAATTTAGTGGTGCGGTTTAATCTGTAAAATTTCAGTCTGTCTAATTTCGCTGCGTATAATAATTTTTTTTCATTTTCAGCCTGCCCTGCTTTGCCTCGCATAAATTTTTTAATTTTTTTACTTGATAAGTTTGATACTAAAAATAAAACTTATGAAATAAATTTGTTTTTTCATTAAGTTATATTAATTTAATAAATAAATTAACATAATTTTTATTTTTTTTTAGAATCCATTTGAGAAGCACTGTAAGAAAAATCATGGAGTTTTGATGATAACTTATTTTCATACTATTTTATATATTTAATTAATATTCAAAGAAACTATTTTAACACATAATATCTATCATTTTGTATTACATATAAATAGTTAAATTTGAAATTTGAACTGGAAAAAGGTATAAAATAAATAGACCGCCCACCATTGGATCCCTATTCTTTAAAGAGAGTGCTAGACTAGGTGATATAATTGATCCATGCAGCCTGTGGGAGTATAATAAAAAAAAAGTCATTAATTAATCACACATTGAACTTTTTACATATGCAACGAATGTTTTTATTTATTTATTGTAAGTGCCATACAAGCATTAGAGTGTTATTTGCTTATTAAAAGGCGAGAGAACTAATAGTCTCATACCACTTGTGAAGTCTAAATATAAGATGTCTCTAAAGATATCTCCTTTCAGTCTCAATACTTAAAAGGACGAAAAAAGTTGTTGCTGTAACAGGTACTAAAAACTTCAACACCCTAACTTTTTTTTTTTCCGTTTATAAGTTAACAAAAATATAAAATGATTTTCTTTCAAATTGTTCTACGGTTTTATTCACTTGTTTTTGTTTGTTGTAGGACGAAAATATTTCTGTTGATTTTTCTAGTACTGCTTTATTGTACAAGTCATGTTGTTGGCGCTAAAGATGATTTTTATGTTAATATAACAATTCTTGAAAGTGCAACTGCCCAAGGCGCCGGTACGTTAATACATAAATATATAATCTTAATTTCTTCAAAGAATATTAATCAGATATGGATTTGTTTTTGGCACAGTATGTCTTGATGGAAGTCCACCAGCCTATCATCTTCATAGAGGACTTGGCAGCTGGATTATCCACTTGGATGTTAGTTACTTCGACTGCTTAATTTATGAATTTTTATATCTAACACAAATTATTCAGCTTGGAGAAATAATTCATTCATATTTATAGGGAGGCGGTTGGTGTGACAGTATCACAGATTGCCTAAATCGTTCGACGACGTACTTAGGTTCTACCAAATATATGAGAACAAAGGGTTTTTTTGACGGGATACTCCATAATACTTCCATAAGAAATCCAGGTGATCAGTATAATGCATATCCTGTTATTGTTTGTACGTGTGTTTGAAGTTTTAACTCTAATACATTGTTTGGTAGAGTTTCACAATTGGAAACCGAGTGGGGTAAATATTGTTGACCGGTTCATCATTTTACGGGTGTGTTTGAACAAATTGACCCCGTAAGAAAATTAATACTATAATTACGTCATTATCATATATATGCGCTCTCAGTCAACTATCAAATGTGAAATCATTATTATTGGAGAACAAATTAATATTTTTAGAGAGGGGCACGAATATTTAAGGCTATTTAATGGAAATTTGTGGAGGCACAGGATTGGAACGTGCTGAAAATGTGAGCAATACTCTACTTTTGTGCTTTTAACGAAAAAAAATGGAGTAGTATCTTGTTTGCTAAATCTCTTACTAATATAATGACAAGGCAATCCTCTATCCGGGAATCTCAGCATTTGGTTTTGGCACCATCTTACATTGCGATAAGTTTAATGTGCTTCTTCCTAGAAATGCCAGAGTTAAGTGTGTTGCAGATGCTGGTTTCTCATCAATGGGTTAGTCCTTCTAAGAATATAATGATACAACAATTTTAACTTAATTAGCGTCTATTCACTATTTATGGGCAGAAAGAAATAGATGATACTCATATATCCAAGAGATGTATCATAAAATTGTTGACCTAGCACGTTAGTTTATATCTTCTCAATAAAGAATTTTGGGTTAATAATAAGAGCTCTAAGTTGAATCTTTTCCTCTTCTGTTTTAAGGGATCGGCTAAGAATTTACAATCAGCCTGCACATCTGTAATGGAGCCAAGTCTAGTAAGCTTCGAAAACAAAAACAATTTCTTTAATTAATTATTTTAACATACGGTTGACTAATTGATGATTATGGTGTGCGTGTTTTTTTTTCCTCAGAATATGGTTTTCATACTTCAACTTCCACTTTTCCATAATCAACGGCAGTTTATGATATCTTGGCAGGTGAAAGAGAAAATGCTAGCTATTTCTCTGTTATTTAATTTATGTAGACAATTGGTGAAGCCGTTGCGGATTGGTACTTTGAGAGAACAAGGTTTCAATGTATAGATCCGTACCCTTGTGTTAAAGTTTGCAAAGACTTAAATAATCACTGAGATGTTGGGAGCCCTTTTCTTTATTAAGTGTTACACTTTGAGTCATATTACATCTATCTTATCACTGTATAAGTTTCTGATTGTTAAGTTTTTATATAAAATTCGCACATAACTTAATTTCATGCGGATCCTTGGTGAATTATTATTACTTGTGAATACCCAAAATAAATTAAATGGTAATTTTGATTATACTGAAAATTACTTAGTATTTTGTAAAAATTACTCCGCAAGAATGTTTTTGATAAAATGGGAATATTTTTGTTAGTAAAGCAACAGCAAATAGTAAATTTCAACAAATACATGGCATTGGAAAAT
Source organism: Solanum habrochaites (assembly GCA_027704765.1). Classification (NCBI taxonomy): domain Eukaryota; kingdom Viridiplantae; phylum Streptophyta; class Magnoliopsida; order Solanales; family Solanaceae; genus Solanum; species Solanum habrochaites. Next base: position 17,708 of record JAKWJA010002028.1, on the reverse strand, counting down.
CAGAAATAGGAGAATGTTATAATAGCAAAGGTGTCTGGCGTAAGTTCAACTGATAGTAGCAAACAATAAATAATTTTCGCAAGGATTAGGCATTTCAAAATACTAATGTAATCAACAAATATAGGCATGCATTTTGCAAAATCCAATTTTAATGGCAAAATCGGTATTTTTTGTCAAAGAAGGTTTTGATGCAGAACAACATATATCACAAAAGTGCCTTTGTCCTTTCACATGGTGGAATTGTAGAGCTGCACAAGACTGTATTTGAAATTCAAAATTGGTTTAATCATACAACATCTTTCCAGGACTGCCTTTATGTTACTAAAATGTGGTGAAGAACAAGTGTAAGCCTTTTACATTTCTTAACTTTTGGACAGAACATGAGTCTTTCAAACAAGTTGTGAGGTGTGCTGCTAATGATAGTAGATAATCCATTTTTTAGCTTCAAAGAGAAGCTGAAAACTGCACTTACTTCATGGAGTAAAGAGGTGAATGGTGATATTTAATAATTAGAGAGGACATTGTCAAAATCAAAGAGAAGTTATTCGAGGAGGATCCTAGTGGTTTAAATAGAGCAGTAATGAGTTCAAAAAGTATGTATTTTTTGAAGAAGAAAAAAACAGGTTTTACTTGGTTTGAAAAGGGAGAAAGAAATACAAGATTTTTTCATAGTCTAGTGAAAGGAACAAGGAAGAGATTTTTAATTAATACTTTACTATTAATTAAAATATTAATAGTAAAAATATATGTATACTATATACATACACTCCTCTTGAATGATGAAAAAAAACCCTCAAAAGTCTTCCAAGTAAGTAGAGTAGGATAAAAAAAAAACCACATCAGTCATCATCTAATCAAAAAAAAAAAAATCATCCTCACCTACTTTTCCCTCCCAAAATCAAAAATACCATTTTCTTCTATGTTTTTCATTCAAGTTTATTGTAAGCAAAAAAAAAACAAACTCATCTTCCTTTCTTCAGCAAGAAGACATCAAGTAGTCAAAAAAAAAAAGATTTTATGAGACCTACAAAAAGTGTAGGAATAGATTTTGATGATAACTTTCTATGGAATCAGGTTAAAGTTATTTTTGATGGCTACAATGGGGGGGGGAAATAGGTGTATTCTTACAAATAACTTGTAATTTATAAAAGTTAATGAACAGAAACAGAAACAGAATAATAAAGTAAAATAATATAGAATACAACGAATTAAAATCCGAGTCCACACGTCCACAGAAACTACTGTGTTCCTTAAGAATTTATCGCCCTCAACGTACCCAATGTTAGGATTAATTTTTTTTCCCCCCCCCTTTTCCAAGATAAAACGATTAAACCTGTTAAAGAAATAGTGGACTCAAACTTCTTTAACTCACACAACGCCTTAAGAACAAGCAACAAGTCAGCACAGACTCAGTCGATCGATCACTTTGATTTTATTTGAGAGAAAAATAAATGCAGAGATAAGAAATATTTTCAGTGATTAAAAAATCAAAAATTGACTTCCTTTATATAGCCATTTTCAGCATAGGTAACATGTCTGTTCATCCAGTGAAATCTGTTCAGACCCTTTTATCCAGAAAGTTGTGTCTTTTGGAAAAATACAACTTTCGAAAAATTGTGTCGTGTTAGGAAAATACCTACTTTTGAAAGTAACGACTTTGTCAAAAGTAACGACTTTTCGAAAAGTAACGACTTTTCGGAAAGAGTAGTCAACTTTTCGGAATTTTTACCGTTTCCAAATGCAAATTTATTAGAAACCTGACTTTTCATTGTCACTTTGCAAATGACTGTTTCATTTTCCTCCAAAGTAGTTCCCTCACTTTTTTCATATTCTCCTCTCTATTTCTTTTCCCATTTACAACTTGCTAAAACAAAAAACCCAACACATAGGACATTGTCTTGGTAACTATTGTAATAAAATAGTTCGGAATCATATAATGGGGGGGGGGGTTTTTTTGAAAGCACATCTTTTGGATTATCGGGTTCCCCCCCCCCCCCCCCCATTTGGGATGGTTCAGGAATATGGAAGACAATAGTGGTGATAATATGCTATTATTGAAGAGGGAGCATGACAAGCGGAAAGAAACGAATCACAATTTTCATGTTTTTTTTGTTTTGATGCCAGAAAAAAGAAAAAATGGAAATTAATATCTCACTTCCCACTCGCTTTCCGGAGGGCTGATCTAATGCCATTCAACAAAAAAAATGAAAGAGTTCGAGTAGTGTTAGCTATCGGAAAATCATTCGGCATCTATGAGAGAATCACGGCCGACAAATTACAGCTATGATGTTCTACGCATCAGGTTTATCAATATCAGACTTTGCCAACTCTCCTTTTTTAAAACATTTCTAAGTTTCTAGCACCGACAATTCCATCCGGTTATAATTCCCCCTCCCTTCCCCCATCATATAATAATGAGGTCAACTCTTTAGCTCAAAAAAATAAATATGGATAAAGTTGCAAAGAAACCATAAAAGGTAATGGAAAAAGAAAGGATTGTCTATTTGTTCCGGATGGATGGTCCGATACTAAAGACGACCTTGATCAATATAATGACATCATCTAATGAGGCCTAATGTTTTGAATTCAATCAATTTCGATAAAATCGTAAAGAGAATGAATATATTGCTAACTATTTATTGAAGCAATAGAAAATGGGTAGTTCAAACAATGTTGGTTCAAGTTATTAACGGAAAGGCAAGTCCTATGAACTTGCCGATACTATATGAGTAAAAATAATCCTCATAGATTTGGACTCCTTGCAGCATTGTTTATTGTTGTGAATCTAGCTTTGAAAAGTAATGTGCCAACCTTCCCGGAAAATCCCAGCCTCACTACTAATTGTAAATGGATTTTAAAGTTTTTAGTGGAAGTGGCAATTTAAAGAATTTTGTTGTGAACCATCACATGACACATGCACTTTTCAACAAACTTCGAGTTGTTGTTTGTTGAGGTTGGGGAAACCAATTTTGCCTCACACAAATCATTATGAACCACCCGAAGTCGCAAAGTTAAATCTTCTTTGGAGAAAATGGTCCACGGATGATGAATGAAAGAATTATAACGGTGATAAGGTAATTAGCCAAAACACGGAAATAAAATCGCTATAATAGAATTGATGACAATGGGATAGTATTGACTATTCTTGAAATTACGGAACCAATTGTGATATGGCTAAAAAGTGTCGATTTGATGGTCTAAAATTAAATCTATTATGATAGTTGGGACTCAATGATTGAGAAGTCCAGAAGTCCTCTTTGAGACATGAGGGAAAAGATCTTGTTTTCGGTCAATCAATTTTTTTTGATACTATTCATGATATTTTGTGGCTAAGGTGGAACACAAAAGTAACACACCTCTACAGTTGTATGGCACCTCTTTTGGTCGCCAAATAGGAGCATGAATCATGGCTTGAAGGAGAAAATGGAATTCGACAGCTAGCTCCCAATGAAGAATAGTTAAATTTCATCGATAGAGTCCAGTGCTTTCAAGGTACTTTAAAAATCTAATGAATGAAACAAGCCTCATTGGAGTAAATGATCCTTTTGTAGCGGAAATGGCTATTTATATGAGCCCATGTGATTGACGCTATGATGGTATAAGATTCTCTTTCTTCGTGGCAAATCATGGGGTCTCGGCTCCACTTTTTGGCAAACACTTAGCTTACAATTGCTTACGGTCAACCCAAAAGGCCGGGGGTGTGCTTCTTTCTCCTTGTTGTTAAGAAATTAGAGTAACCTATTCTTTGATTCACAATTATCGAGAGAAATAAGTTAGCAACTTCAAGATCCAAAGATTTTAGTGTTTGTACATTATAATCTCCGATGGTGTCGTCGCAGAAAAGAAATAATATAAAGGGCCAAGCACATATTGGTATGTTGTGTAATTTCTAATGTTTTCCTCAATTATTTGTTTTAAATGTGTTCTTTCTTTTTTTATACAATATCTTCTAATATATTTAATTCTTTTAAATTTTATTTTTAGGTGGAGATCGTTTGATATTGTTTTGATTCAACTATTGAATCTAACCGAGCGTTTACTAGAGACCTTCAAATGGAAAAAAAAAAAAAAAAGGGTTTTGGTGTGGAAAAAAATATTTGAGGAAGAGTTGAGGCGTAAGAAGTTGAAGAAGATGTGGACGGATAGGCTAACTTAATAAATAAGCTTTGATAATTGACAATATTTGTTTGTTATGTTAATTTTAAGTTATGAATAAGTGAGACAATCTCTTGTTTTTGTTTTTTTGTTCAATAGTATGTTTTTTACATTTTTTACTTTGGTGGATTGCATATTGATTAGTAATATGAACATTAATGTGATAAATATCTTTCTCTGTATCTCTTTGATTTTATTTAAATTGTATGCTTTCTTCACTTTTCCACTTTGTTTCAACTTTCAAGAGTTTAAATTACTGGATCCCAGGTTCTAAGGGTTAGTTTCTTTCTTTCCAATTTTTAATTGATTCTTTTAGTTTAATATTTATTTTGTTGTGAATTTTGTAAATGCTTTGATGTTTTATTTTTTTCTATTTTTTGTGTTCTTTGTAGGAAGAATAGAAGAGTATCTCATCTTGAAGAACGAAAGATAGAATTCTAGAAAATACATGTAAGTTTATGACAATATCTCTCTCAAATTTAGAATATCTTCATAACTATATTTTTATAGTATTGAAATTTTTAGTTGTATCCATACTCGGACTCGCACCCGCGAATCTTAAAATTTGGATTTCGCTGAATCCGACTCTCGAATTCGCATCCGTCTCGGATACCGAGCAACTTAGTGTACAGTGTAACGAGGTGCTTAAAAATGTGATGGCTGCTGTCCCTATCATTATTCTTTGGTTCCTATGGAAAAGCCATTCTGCATGGTGGATTATATGCCTATGAGAAAATTATTTTTGATATAACTGATACTATTCATAAGTTTATTTGTACTAGATTTTCTTGTTTTCAAGAGATATTGGCCTCATATTATGAAAATTTTAGAAAGATGGAAGTCCAGATATGGGTATAAGATGGTTGCACCCTCCTCCTGATTGGTACTGATGGTGTAATCCTGACCCTAGTTTAGCTTTTTGTTTTTGCGTGCTGTGCATAACTTATCGAACGAAAAGGGAGAAGTTCGAATCAATTTTCCCCACCCCAAACAAAAAAACCCCCTTATGGGCAGAAACTGTGGCTATAAGACACTATTACATTGAAACAAGTTTAGTAGAAACTGATTCTCTTTCAATGACAAAATTTATTAAAGGGTCCTGTGGAGTGTGGTCAAGGAGGTTGAAGCACATATTAATAAAAATAAAGACTCCTATAATATTACACTATTTTAAATCGAGCCTATGTACTTAAAACCAAACCACTTAAATTTCAAATATTATGAAAATCCAACGAGTACGTTTTCCATTCATAAGACCAAAACTATGTATTTAAATCGAAGAATTTAAATAGTTTAATTTGTTGACCATTTAAACTTTCACGTTATTGATGAGAATTTGCAATTATCTTCCCCATCTACTGCTCCCTATTTTTATTTTTAAAGAAAAGATATTTTAATTTTTACAAATTAAAATTGTAAAATAATTCTTTGTTTTTGATAAATTTTGGAAATAGAGATCAATATTTTTGTATGAAAGTCCTTATCCATATCTATTACGAAAAAATAGATTTTTTTTATTTAGAAGATGTATCTATAAATATAGTTATTTTTCTATTAGATTATAACTGGTCAAATAATTTATATGATTTTGGAATTATGTGGCCAATGATTCTTATATGGGCTTAAATTTTAACTACATATTTAAAGTGATAAACGTGCACGATGTTTTTATAAATTAATATAAAGAAACTAAACATGAACTACTTCCAATTGTAGTTTTGCTGAGTGATACAACTTGTTAAACTTTGGCAAATCTTTTCCTTTTTTGGGATTTTATAATTTGTTTAAAATGTAAATAAAGACTTAATACGGAAATTCTTTCTCTTAATCCTCGTTTTTTTTTTGTTTTGCTATGAAATGAATTTGTTACATTATTACGAGTATATCATGTCGCTAGCTTGTTCAATTCGCTTGGAAAATAACGAAGATGCCATCACATATTTTTATTATGAGATATAAATTATCATGTGTGTGGAACTTACAAATTTAAAATTTATTTTTAAATATGCAAAAAAACACGTAAATTGTAATAAGAGGGCATTCTATAATAGGTTGTGAAAGATGTTTTGGTCATCCGCCTCATCATACGAATACTTAATTGCAACAATGGGAGAAGTCCTTCTTTTAACCCATTCTTCGTTTTCTGCAGTAGGCCAACATCATTTTCGTAGCCTAATTTCAATGCACAAATTATAACAAGCTCTTTTTACCTTATCATAATATGTTTTTTTACGTGTACAATTCCGATGTCATAAATCATTCAAGCAAATACCAAATATACTTATTTTTCATCTCATCACCAACTACTATCAATTTTATTCATTTTTTCATACACATTTAACTACGGATTGAAACATCTCATATATATATATCTATAGATGAATCATTTTTTTTGGTCCTCTTCACTCACTGTTTCAAAGTGACATCAAATGAATGGCGTACAATAATGTCTTCTCATATTAATAATGAAACTTCATTAATTTTTATTTTTTTTTTGAAACGATATTATTACGTAAAAAAAGCTCAATTCAATCAAATTCATATGAAATCTATGAGCTTTTTTTAAAGGCCTTTAATCTTGCAATTTCATGAAATCATATTATGTTTACTCATAACGGGTACATGTCCTAAATATAGTAAGGTAATTTTAGTTTGTGCTCCTATAAATAAGATGTATAGCGATCTTATTAAAATTAAAATTTATCAATAGGAAATAATATAAGGTAAGGTGATTAAGGTTTCACCTTACAAATTTTTCAAATAATACTTACTTCGTGTGATTAATTGGGAAAAATTTAGGCACAATCCCAGACGACAGAAGCCCCGACTAATTTGGAAACATAGTATCAGGAAAAAAAAACCTAATAAAACAGAGTCAAGCCAAATCGAATCGTGTCTGTATGCTTGATTTGCCCCTTCTTAACTTATATCCTTTTAGCTTTTCTTATTTCATTAGCCGGACAGAATTGCTCTCTCTTAATAAATAGAATTTATGTTCAAATGCCTTCATGGCTTTCAGGTTAGGGAGCGATCACATATTATAGACCTCTTTAATTTATTTGGATAATTTTTTTAGAGACCTTTCCTCCAGGTTTACTTATTCATATTCATTTTCTGTTGGTTTACAATACTTCTATCTTCCGAGCTTTCATTTTCTTGTAACCATTCTTTAAACCTGTTTAAAATAAATATGAATTTAATTTAAATTTGACAATTATTACCCTTACCTTTGAAAATTTTAGATCCTAATTTTTCATTACGCTTTATCTCTATTTTGGTTGGATTATATATTCTTCGTTCCTAAAATATTTACTAGACACAAAATCTAACGTTTTTAATCGACATTCTCTCTTGTGGAGTTCATTTTTATCTTCTATTTTTTAAGATTTGTTACTGAAAATGACTGTTACTTGTGAGGCATAACTCTACTGTGAATGTTCAAGGTGAACTTGAGATGCCAGGTTTTACTACTTGGGTTGCCAACGGGGGGAGTAGCTTGAAGAAGACTTGGAATCTTCGTTGGATTAGCAAAAATTTGGCATGTGTGATGCTTCCTTTTTACCACAAATAATTTGTTTTACCTGCGTTGTCTGTCTATACCTAATTATTATCTGACCGCAATAAATATAAGACGAGTAAATTTGGTCAAACTAATTAATTTATGTTTATTTTTAAATTGATTTAAAACTGGTTACAAGGCAAATGAAAACTAGAAAAATACACACGTAACTATTATAAATCACAAGAGGTGAGTATTATAACAGCGAAACCTGAAGGTATTAGACTTATCCCTTATTTATTAAGAGTATATTTAAGACACCAAAAGTAACTTTCGGTGTTGTTGTATAGAGAATATTAATGAAGGATATTACTAAAAATGTTACCCCCTCAAAAAAAAAAAATTTCCCACAAATCTCCTTCCTTTATTTCCTTTACAAATTAAGAAAGCAAAGAAATATAAATTAGGGATGTTGGAGTTTGATAATAGAATTAAATTAATTATTATAAATGTGAAATACTTAATACTTTCCCATTCAGAATGTTTGTCAGGTCCTGTTGCTTTATTCGAAAGTCAATTTCAATTAATTTTTAAGGGTAATTAGATTACAGTCTAATTCGAGATTTTAAACAAAAAAATTAGAATATTCTAAATCTACATGAAAATTATACTAAACTTATAATTTTTTTTCTTCATGTTTAATATGATAAAAAATACTATTCTTAAAAATATTATTCAAAATATTTTTAATTTAACTCTAAAAATAAAAACATGACAAAAATAACCTAACGAGAGACGTAATAGAATACAGCAATTTCAAAGAAATTAAGTGTACAAATTTGAATTAAAGTTATTGAATTGGGACTCATCTAACTTATACCTCGAAGGCTAATGACATATAATTTAAGCACAGAATTACCATGATTTGATACTCCACATCAGTGGGCTTGTGTCTTTCTTCAAAATTTCAAACACCGAAAACGTAATATAATTCTAATATATCATTATTATAATTTATCAAATTCAGCCTCGCAACACCCTAATATTGTATTATTTTAATAAACTTTCTAATTGTTGTGCTCCAGATTTTAGTTATTCTAACTGTGATATTGATATATTTTTCCATTGAAAGTTTATATTATTTGTATTCTTTATTTCATATATTCATATTTCTCTTGCTTTTAGTCTCATTGTAGGATTAATTAATGTTAACATATTCATAATTATTCTAATTTCATATATGTTCAATAAGACTTTACCATAAACCTCTTTGTGAATTAGTTAAAACTTTAGGCCCCCACCAACTTAGTGATGTACACGATCTATTAGAGTGAAGGAACTAATGTTCCAACTTTTAAACCTCGCATCATTTTTAAAGGTGGGAAGCGTGATGCGAAGCATGTTACTTTATGTTAATTTAGATATAAATTGACAGAGAGAAGAGTATGACATAGTATATATAAATAAAAGTAAACATTTTCAATTATTAACAAACTAAATTATTAAATAGCTAGTAATATGTAAAAAGATATTATGATTTGTATTTGAAAAAACAATATAATCACTAATAATGAATATGATATTACTTGAATTTTAACAATATCAGACCATCAATAATAAAAAAAGAATGAATCATAAAGCAAAACACAAAAATAAATTCCCCTTTTTTTCATCATTTTTATAAAATATACGAGCATTATGTTTTTACGCCAACCCAACAATATTGTGTTCTTTGACCGATTTATAAAACTTAACAACCTCCAAAATTTAGGACGTACACTCTTAAAAATTTAAGCGCGTATCATTTTGGGCCATCGATCGTTTTTTTTGTGTACGCCCACGTCGCGGTCGGGAGACCCGCCCACAGACCCCGAAAACGTTACCTGTATTGAAATTGTTACGCGATTTTGTGATGCTTTGAAACAAAAACCTAAGCACCTATGTATTCCCTTTGTCCCAACTTTTTTTTTAATTAAAAAATATTGTTGCATATTTTTTTTAGATAGTTTCAATCTTCTCTCTTTGTATTTGTGTATTTCGTCTTCTCTATTTTCCCTTTTTTCTTTTTCTCTTCCTTATGGAACCGTGACATCAAAGTGAGTATACATGCCGAAAATTTGCAATTCCAGACACCAAAAATTCTTAAAATTTGTGCTTTTGAAAGCTTTACACTTGATGTTTCGTGAATGTTCTATGCTTTAGTCCGTATTATAAGGAGAGGTCTATTTTCGCCAAATAACAAACATAACTTTGCACTAAAGATCCAATTCGAAAAGTATGAATGTCCTTTATGATTTTGAAGACCGTATCCCTCAAATTCATTTTTATTAATATAATACAATTTGGATCAGAAAAAAAATAGATAAAATTTAGTTTTAAGACATTGTATCCCCCTCCTGAATATATTCATCTTTTTGGATTTAAATTTTACACTTTGGATCCAGAAATGAAAAAAATAAGTTTGTGAATATCTCTATTACCTCCTTATAATATGGAGAGGTCTCTCATCGTCCAAAACAAAAAAAACAAATATTCTCCCCGACAATTAAAGTATCACCATTGTAAAGATATGAGGTTTGTCCATATTCTATTGAAAAGTATGTAAAAAAAAATTAGGCTAGGGATTGTATTCCCCTCAACATATATTTTCAACCTTCTCAATTACTTTTACAATAGCTAAGGGTCCAGGCAAAGTGAAACTAAGCGGACGTGTTTGGTATGGTAGGGATAAATGTTTTTCTGGACAAATTTTTCCTAGAAATGTTTTCGGAAAATACAGTAGATTTGGACTTATTTCTCTGATGTTGGTTGGTGCAGTAGAAAATATTTTTCGGATATGATTTTAAGTGTTTGAATTATAAATGAATAAATATTTTTGAGGGATCACTTACCCCTTTGTACTAGAGTAAATAATTACCCTGATTATAAAATTGAAAATCTTTTTAAAAATAAAACTATTATTTTTTTTGGAGGTGGTGGGGGAGGCTGTGTCACGACAAAACCGGCGCCGCGACTGACACTCACAATTTATTACCCTCCTATGTGAGCGAACCAACCATCTAAACCTTAACATTTCATTTAATATTAACATAAACAATTGCGGACGACTTAAACTCTAAATAAAAGACAATTCACTAACTTCAAAATCAACACGATTAATGTCCCCCCAAAATCTGGAAGTATCACCACGAGACATCTATGGATCATTTACTAAACTAAGAGTATTCTAAGAAGGCTTAAAATAAATAAAGCTAGTCTATGGCGAAACTTCAAGGCAATCCAAGACATGAGGAAGTAGCTCCAGTCCAAGCTAGAAGCATTGCTCACGCCTGAGATCCGGTGTGACGAGACTGGCTTGAACTACTGTTGATCCGACAGATACGGCACGTTTCTGTCATTACACATAACAAAGAGGAACATGAAAGTAGGGGGTCCGTACAACCACACGTACTGAGTAGATATCATCGGCCACTCAAAATAGGGAACTTATATATCACTAATAATGTAAATCAACTACAATACTCAACACATGTAGCAATAACAACATGAATCATCAATAATACAACCGAGTTCCACACATGAGGACTCAAGCCTCAATACCATCTTATTGGGAATTAAGTTCATTGGATGAGTATATTCATTATCTTCAAGATTCATTACTTTCTTTCGTCCTCTTGTGTCGTAACGCGACACGTAAGCTCCGATCCTCTATTTCTATCCTGGTGCCCAGGAACGGTGCACTCCGATCCTCATCTAATCCTGGTACCGAAACTTGGCACCTATCCTATTCTATCCTGGTGTCGGGAAACGTTACACCCGATCCTCATATTCATTCGATCCTGGTACCGGAACGTGGCTACCCGACCATATTCTATCCTGGGTGTCGGAACGTAACACTCCGATCCTCATATTCATTCTACCCTTGTCCCCGGGAACGTGGCACCCTATCCATATCTAATCCTGGTGTCGGAACGTGAACGCCGACCTCATATTCATTCTCCACCCGGTACCGTAACGTGGCCCGTCCCCTAATTCATCAAGCCTTCTTTTACACTAATAGCCACCATCATTTCCTCATTATATACTTTATCACAAGCCTTCTTTCATACTAAGGCATCATCATCTCCTTATATAATATATCAAGTGAATTAGGGTTCTTTCAAGATTTGGGATCAATTAACTTCATCATGCTTTGTTAATTCATCACAATTTATAATCATAATCGATAGCAACATCCAACTAAAGCCTAGCAGGTTACAATATTTCACCACATAATATTCACTATTAAGAGTTTTCACTACAATCGTAACAGAAACCCTAAACCTACCCGCCACCGAAAATTGATCACAAGCCTAATTCTCAAATCCTTGTTATCCTCTTCGTTTCTCTCTCTCTACTCGTTCTGTTTTCTCCTCTCTTTCTTTCTTTCTTTTTGTTTGTTTTATTTTATTCAAACCCTCCTTCTTTTACCCTAATTAAAAGTATATATTAAGAATAAAGATGGCCATAATACCCACTATGGACTTAAGGTTACCTCTTTTAATTTAAATAACCCCCAATAATTAGACTTATTACCATTAACCCTCTAACTTTATAATTAAGTCAGATAGTCAAAAACGGCCCTTAAAATGTGTAAAGAAATCCGACCCGAACTGGGATTTGCGTTGCCCGGACGGGCCGTCGTGCCTTGCGAACGGTCCTTCCTGCAGGTCGTCGCGACCGTCAGAGCACTACAATTCCACCATGAGTCTGATGACGGTCCGTCACGCTTGTGAACGTCCGTCCTGCCATTTCGTCATACTTTGAGAGTCGATTTTCAGTACCCAATTTCAGTTTTCTTCTAAGTGTTTTGAAACGACACCCCACACGACGGTCCGTTCGTGCCCGTGACGTCCGTCGTGGCCTCCTGTCACCAAAACCCTCTGCCAGTTTTTCCAGAATAAAACTGTTGCTAAAACGACTAAACCGTTCTTTACAATAGATACCAATTTAACCCATCGTTCTCCCCTACGATCACAAGACGGAAACAAAGGCGAAAGGAATACCTGAATCTGTAAACAGATGTGGGTATCTTTCTCGCATATTGGCCTTCCCTTCTCCCGTGGCCTCTTCAAACGGGTCGATTCTTCCATTGAACTTTGATAGATGCAATCTCCTTAACCTCCAACTTGCAATTCTCTATCTCTAAAATGGCACAGGCTCCTCCTCATAGGACAAATCCTCATCAAGCAAAACTGAAGAATCCCAACGGATAATGTAGTTTCCATCCCCATAGTATCGTTTCAACATCGACCACATGGAATAACCGATGACTCCGGACAGCCCTGGGATGCAAGCTAACTCATAATCCACCTCCCCCTACTCCGGCTTAAGTATTTTTACTACTTCAAAGGGGCCAATGTACCTTGGGCTTAGCTTGCCTCTTTTAACGCAAACCTCATCACACCCCTTTCATTGGCGAAACTTTCCAACAAGACTTGTTCACCCTCTCACCCCTCCATTGAATCTAAGCTCTCTACCCTTTGATCTGCATATTCTTTTTGTCTACCTTGCGCCGCTAAGAAGCTTTCTCTTGAATAGATTTCACTTTTTCTACTATCGATCCCTCAAAGATCAGTACCCCAAGGTCTAACCTTGATGCACTCAAACCAACCAATGGGGACTCTACATCCCACCATACATGGCTTTCAACGGGAGCCATATCCAATGGCTTAGTGCTAGCTATTATTGTATGAAAACTCCGCTAAAGGTAGAAGCATCCCAATGTGCACCGAATTCTATCAACACATGCACGAAGCATATCTCCAACACTTGAAATCGTCGCTCAGACTGACCCCCCCGTGTTTGGGATGGAACGCAGGTACTCAGATCCAAACCTACGTCCCCAATTCCGCATGCAATGTTTTTCCAAACTTAGAAGTAACTGCGTACCTCTTCTGATATGAATGGGACAAGGGGAACTCCATGCAATCGAACAACTTCTGAGATGTAAAGTTTGGCTAACTTCTCTGCCTTGTAAGTCACTCTTAACCGATGAAATGAGTCGACTTAGTTAACCTTCCCCAATCAACCCACTGGAGTCGACTTGCCCAATGTCTTTTGGAAGACCAACCACGAAGTCCATTGCACTTCTCTCCTTCCATCCGTAATGGGCATTCCTCTGAAGTGTTTCCTCCGGCTCGGTGTTCATACTTTACTTGTTGACAATTTGGACTTTGGCAATAAATCCACAAATATCCACGCTTCATTCTTCTCCCCAAAAGTTTTGCTTTAAGGCACGGTACTCTGGTTGCACCCCGATGTTCGAATACCTTGAACTATGAGCCCTGTCAGAATAGTGGTGATCACATCAAATCGACGCGGGGTACACATAACCCTTCCCTTAATCCTGGGAGGAATAAAAGATATGGGGAGGGTCGGAAAAATTGGAGTCAAAACACACCTTCCTCATCTATTTTCCGCTTCCTTTACCTCTCCTTGCAAACACTTTAATCTCGATCCGGACAATTTTTCATCATTAAACTGGCTCTCCCTAATCTTGTCAATGAAGGCAGATCTTTCCTCCACACAAGCTAAAAATCCTCCCTTCTCATTTACTGCCAACCTATCAAGTCGTTAGGCCAGAATCATCCTTAACCTCCCTAGCTATGGGCCCTCTGACGCTTGTAGTGAGCTAGCTTCCCATGCTGTCCCGCCTTTCTACTTCAAAGCATCCGCTACAAACTGCTCCTTCCCTCCCCGGATGATACAAAATAGTGATGTCGTAGTCCTTCAGTATTTCCATCCATCTCCTCTGTCCTCAAATTCAAATCTCTCTGATGAAGACTATACTGTAGAACTACTACATTGGATCCGTATGACCTCACACTTAACCCCATATAAATAGTGTCCTCCATTGCTTTTAGTGCAAACACTCCCGCTGGCCAATTCCAATCATGATGTTGGATAGTTACGTCATATCGCATTTTTATGTCTTGACATAAGCCAATCACCTTCTTCTCTTTTGCATTAGCACTGCACCCAAACCCGAATAGGAGGCATCACAATAAACAATGAAGTTCTTACCTTCCACTATGGCAAGGTGAGAATTGGTGCGTAGTCAACAGCGTCTTTGAGCTGTTGAAATGCTTTCCTCACACTCATATCCGACCGATACAAAGGAAACATTTTGCTCTTAGTCCAAGTTCGTCAGTTGGGAACAATAGAAGAGAATCCTTGGGGAAACAATCGGCGTTAGTAACTAGCTAACCCAACAACGCTCCTTATCTCTGACACATTAGTAGTTCTTACCCAATTCTTCACTACTTCGATCTTAGAAGGATCCACCATCAACTGTCACTACTCCGTCCTTAGAAACCACGTTGCACCAAGAAGGCCACTGCTCTAGCCAAAACTCGCACTTAGAGACTTGGCATAAATCTTTTCTCCCTAACGTTTCAATACCATTCCCTCAAATGCTCCTCATGTTCTTTCTTACTCTGAGTATAATCAGTATAATCAATCAATAAATACGATCACAAAGAGATCTAAATATGGCTTAAAAATAAAAAAATCCCGTTCATCAAACTCTGAACGCAGCAATGGGCATTCGTAGACTCAAGACTCACTACAAATCGTATGCCCATAACGGGTTCTAAAAACATTCTTTGGCAGCGTCCGTTGGCTCGTATTTTCAATTGATGATAACCGGATCTCAAGTCAATCTTCAGAGAAGGACAACAGCACTTGTAACTGATCGAACAAGTCAATCAATGCGATGAAGAGGATACTTGTGTTTCTTGTATAGTCACCTTTTGTTCAACTGCCGGTAGTCTTGCAATCCGAAAACTCCCCATCTTTCTTCTTTAACAAACAGAACCGAGCCCCCCAAGGAAGCACTTGGTCTAATAAAAGCTATTGCCAACAATTCTTGAAGTTGGGCTTTTAATTCTCTTAACTCCCGCGGGGGCCATTCTATAAGGGGGTATAGAAATGGGGCGTGTCCCCGTTTCACGATCAATACAGAAGTCAATATCCCCTATCTGGGGGCCTACCTGGAAGAATCTGCAGGGAATACATCAAGAAACTCACTGACCACCGAAAACCGCCTCAATCGAAGGTACTCTTGGGTATGTCATCCTGAGGATGTGCCAAAAAGCTACACACCCTTTACTAACCATTTTATTAGCCACGAAGAAAGGAGATT
This sequence comes from Solanum habrochaites, assembly GCA_027704765.1. NCBI lineage: Eukaryota > Viridiplantae > Streptophyta > Magnoliopsida > Solanales > Solanaceae > Solanum > Solanum habrochaites. The sequence continues at coordinate 1,869 of JAKWJA010002028.1, read as the reverse complement.
ATGACGCAACCGTATTGGAAGTGTAGTCACCCTCAACCCACACTAACGGATCTGTGCATGCGGCCAATGTCACAGTTTTTGCATTACAATCCAAGATCGCAAACATGTTGGATAAATCCAAGTCATACCCAAAAAAAAAGAGAATTACATCAACGTCACCCATTTCTAAAATAACCAAATCTACATAATTGTTTGCTCCCCCCACAAAGTTCACCAAACAAGACCTATGTACCTTTTTCACTACACAGACGCCCCCCCGGGTGTAGAAACACGAATATGGCATGGTCAAGTAATTCACAATGCAATTTTAGACCGTTAGCAAATGAGGAATATACATAAGACAACGTGGAGCCAGGGTCAAATAATACAGCATGCCATGCAATCACACAAACCAAAATAGTACCTGTGCTAACAGCCTCAGACGCCTCCGCTACAGATCTCCCAGGGAAGCGTAACAATGGGCCCTAGCGTTTTGTCTGTCCTTGCCGTCCCTACCATGTTGCGTAGTATTGGCTCCATTTTGCCCATCACCTCTGCCGTTGATGACCACCATGTAACTCGACCACCCACGTCCTCCAGAAAAGGCGGCCTCTACCATGACCACCTCCAACCTCTAGCTAGTTGGGGTTCCTGTAACTCTGGTTTGGACAATACCTCTTGATGTGTCCAACTCCCCGACATCCATAACACTCCTCTCCGGGTTCATAATCATAGTCGCTCGAGTAGTGTTTGACCGTTCTGAGTTGGACCCCCAACACATCTGTAGTGAAACTGAATTTGGTCGTTGAGTACCTCCGGAGCTCTGTCTCTAGAGTGAGAACCTTAAACCGCCTCCCCTTCGAAACCTTTCGATGTCGACGTCGGGTGAGTCGTCTCTTCACTCCTGTCCCCTCTACAACAAGTCCTACCACCTCTTTAAAGGAGGTTGCCCGTAGCCGCTACGTGTCGGCCGAATCCACAACTTGACCTTCACCCTTCACAAAACGGTGCATCGTGTCTTGGTGGACTGAACCAAAGTTGGGTGGCGTATCTGGATATGGCGTCTGAAATTTTTAGGCCTCATAACGCGTTACTAGTCATCCCTCCCCTTGCTCTATACTCAAGAACTCGTCCTTTTCTTCTCCTCAAATCCTTGGATATACTTTCTCCATAAACCCTAGTAGAGAATGATTCCCAAGTCATAGGTGGTGCCTGTTGGTTGCAACTCAACATGTTACCCGCCACCACTTTCCGTTCCATTGAAATGATAGCTCCAACGAACTCAACGCCGAACGAACCGTTCTATCTATACCCATCTTTGTGTAGTGCTCATTACATCACCAGAAAATCGTAGGCCTCCTCTGATTCTGCGCCCTTAAGACTGAAGTTTCAATTTTAAAAACTTACTGAAAGTTCAGTGCTTATCATTTGTCATAATAGGGCCCAGTAGTCAGACGTGTAAATGTGCCTATTCCCCAATGATTCTCCATGCGAGGCAAGCCACAGTAAGCCCGCATGTCGTACCCTCTGAAACCGAGGTGTTTGGTGCAGAAAACACTGGAGTTCCTGACCCTGATCGGAATAAACCCCCTAAGATAGCAAGTACCTGTTGATCATCTCTGGGGTAGTGGGGTGGCATTTCCTCATTCTGCCCTTGTTCCTTTTCTCCCCTTCCTCCTCCCCATCCTCTTATCACCTGCCTCCGGTCGTGGGAAAAGGTAGTCCCCGCCCTGTTCAAGTGGTCTATGTTCTTGTCCCTCCTCTATAGGACGTCCTCCCCACGACCTCTCCCACGAGCCTCTTGCCGTTGCTCTTCCTCGAGCTACACAGCCCCATGGCTGGCTCAGTCCGTTCTTTGTCTCCGTTGTTGCTGCTGTAGCGGTCGTTGCA